>JBAGKO010197738.1:0-14289 GCA_037177275.1 Acacia concinna
ATTACTCTCTCAATAGAGTTGAATGATTAACACTGAAGTACATAATGAAATTAATGAAAGAATAAATACAACACACTCAAGAAATTAATGACTCGTATGAATAGCTCAAAAAGTTTGTTTCTCATCATAAATAGTGTTGTATTTATAGTCTGAGGAATTGTATCCGTTGATCTATCCGTTGGACTTCGGTTTGTAGCCATTGACATTACATCATTCCTCTGGTCAGTGTTCTTTGAAGAACATTCCTTCTTGGTCATAAATATATCCGTTAAGGTTGTTGACGGAAGGAAGATGAAGATTTTAGCTATATTAGGTAAGGTGCATTTAATGCTTCTGACACAATTTTCACTTTGGTTAATTCGTGCTTCAAACGACTCCAAATGATTTATAACCTGTTCTTAGACATTAAGTATATCATTAGTAAATGTTAGAATTAAGTGGGTATCGACATAATGAATATTTGAATGATTGAAAGTTTTACGCTACGATGCTATGTTTTTCTGGAAAACTAACCTTGCAAATTTCCTTTAGGTTAAGACTAAACCTTGAGGTCACAAGCAATCATAGTGAAGAAACCTTGAGGTTAGAAAATATACTCAAGGTTGCTCTTTAAAAAAACTTAGAACATTGTTTGCTTATTCCCTTGAGGTTAGGAATCAATCCTTGAGGTTTTGTGTTTTAAATTCAGAGTATGTGAAAATATACTTATCACCCTCGAAGTTAGGAGTTCCCTCGAGGTTGCTTACCCTTGCAAGGTTATGAGAATACACAGTCAAGTTCCTTGGTAGCCTTGCAAGGTTGCCAGATGCCTTCATTTCCTCGAGGTCAGGGTCCTCCCTCGAGGTTGCTTACCTTGCCAAGTTATGAATTACACTGCTTGGTTCCATTCTAGCATGGCTTCGCAAGCAAGGTTGTAAAGTTCAAGTCGCGACTTCAGGATATTCATGTCGCGACTAAAGTGACAAGAGAGTTCATGCTAAACAAGTGAGCTCCTGGTTGCGACATAGAGGAATCATGTTGCGACTAAAACAACCCGAGAGTATGAGGAGAATCAATGAAGCTTAAGTCGTGACTTAAAAAATCATAAGTCGTGACTTCATCTTTTTTTCAGCAAGGTTGTACAAGTATCCTTGCATCTCTTGCGAGGTTATGAAGCTCAGGTCGCGACCTCATAAATGTCAAGTCGTGACTAAAAGTACTAGAGAGCACAAAGAAGGAGGGATTCCATGTAGCCTTACATTAACATAACAAGGTTGTGCTCTAACCTTGCAGGGACCTGTGTCCTCATGGTTGAACACTTACCATCGAGGGTAAGATCACAAAATGTTAACAGTAAGGTTTTGGTCCAGCCTTACACTCACAGCAAGGTTGGAACCAAACCTGGCTATTGTGGCCAGAAGCCATTTTCCTCGAGGTTAGACTTCTCCCTCGAGGTTCTAGCTCCTTGCACCCAGCCAGCAAGGTTTTCTCCAAAACCTGGCTGCTATAGCAAGGCTGGTAAAAAAACCTAGCTGTTAAAGAAAAAAAATGGTCACCCTCGGCTGTAAAACCAGCAAGGTTTCTGACTTAGTTCAAAATCATTTTCCTCCCTTTATACTAAATGGATATTACTCAAGTATGCTTACTTAAATAATTTCCCTTTTGTTTATCATCATGAAAAACTCATTTACAAATCCTACTAAGTTTAGTAATCATGAAAACATAGAATCTAACATTGCGCCCCTAGCAATGTTAAACATTAACAGCCATGGGAAACAAATAGCCGCTAGTGTACTCAAATTCATCCAAGTCACTCAAAGGACCACTCCACACATAACCACAACATTTAATTTCATCCTAATGGATACTGAGGTATGCTCATTGACTGTACATACACAAAAATAAACACACTTAAAAGTTAAAAATAACATCTTATTACAAGGCTTGCATTGCGTTTAGTTGACTAGGATTAACTGCTTATTGGAAGACCCAAAAGCATTCAACATATTTAGAATGGTAATTAGGGAAAAGAGGTGCTACTATTTCTCAAACTTCGAAGTGCTCTACAACACAATGCCAGTACAAGTTTGCGACCACGTGTATGTTATCCTCTTTCACAGAGAAACATAAGTACTATTGTATGAGGGAGACATTATTCCTTTTGAATGCATATGAATGTTTGCCGCTATATAGAATTGCTAAAGGAAACAATAGGCCCTCCCAACCTCAAAAGACGCCGTATTTCCCACAATTACAAAATATTATCTGCTATGTTTGTGTATGTGTCTATATCTAAAAATGAATTCTTATACCACAATGCCATATATGTGTGCACATGTATTGTGGGGTTTGTTAGAAGCTCGAGACGTTATAAAAAGAAAATCCCAACAATGAATTCGAGCCCTACAAGTCATGATTGCAAATAGCATTATTAGATTTCAGGTTAGCCATAGATATACTAAACACCATATATGTACAATTTTAACAAATATGTGGATGCAACTAACTTTGACATCATGAAAATGTGGAGGGGAAATAAGATGCAATGAATTCTACAGGATGAGGTCGCTGATGACACCTACAAGAAATTCAACATGCCATAAACAAGGATGCAACTTATGCTTATACAATTTTGCTTTATCAAGAATGAAAGTGGTATTGCAATTACATACCAATATACAGTGACAACAACAAAATGTTACATAGAACCTTGCATGTCCATTAACATACATTTTTGCTCTAATATAGGAATGGTGCGCGTTCACAGTTTCTCAAATATTACAAAGATCACACTTGACCCAAGCTTTCAACAGGAGAGTCAGCGCTACTACATTTTGGGTAGGGACATAGAGGACATGCCCACATATAGGTTGATGACTTGACACTCTAACTTTTCACTTATATGTCATATATACTAGGAGGACCAACCAGAAATAAGTACAATACTAAAAATAGCCTTAATTATGGGGAAAATGGAGAATTATGGAAACTTTGTACTAACAGCCCAATCATTAGAACAATGTTATCTAGTTGTTAATCTCATATATCTACAATAAAATGCTCGATTTATTTACTATACTACAAAACTTCCAAACAACTAGACTTATAAAAAAATGCAATTTAGAGAGGAAAAAATAATGGCCAGTGAACTACGATTGCACGGAGCTCTATCTTTAGTAATTGGGGAATTTATTTCTATTAATATATATTGCTCATAATGATATTTTACCATAACTTTGGAATCCTACACTTGGAATGTTCAATAAGTGTCAAATCATGAAACATAATATCCAATCAATTTTATACAATTACTTTAATGAATTCCTTAATAGTTGAATAATGTTAAACATATCAAAACATTTGAAAACAATCAAGACTAAAATCTTATTTGTTTCTTACAATAAGTTAGGTTTTGACTACTATTATCAGTAATTTATAACTTATTTTAGTAGGAAATGAATACACTTATCTATTGTTTACAGGATTCAACCCTCTCACCTTTTACACTTAAATAAGCTTTATCACTTTTTAATTTTGCGTTTATAACTTGCTATTATGGACATATTACAAGGGTCATATTCGAGGCTATAACTATGAATCTTTTAGGGGATTGTCTAGAATTTGAGTTTACTTCAATGCTTAGTGAGGACAAGGTTCTCATTAAGTGTTTATCTACAATAAAATGCTTGCATTATGTACCATGCCATAAAGCTTGCAAAAAAATAAACTTATAGGTAAAAAAAATTGCATGTTAGGCAAGAAAAAATAATGACCAGTAAGTCACGGCATGTGTAACACACAGGGGAAGCCCCTAGTTGCTAATATAATTGTATATTATATTATATAGCAACATTAAAAAGGCTATCAAAATTCAAAAGTATTATATATCTCATGATGTAGTGATGATTTTAAAAGATAAAAATCTTTCATTAAATCATTATCCATATGTATCCAAAAATGTAAATAGTAACATAATCTTTTAATATAAATAGGCACAATGATGTTTAATTTATATTTATATCATGATTATATATGTTTATAATAATATGTTTTAATTAATTATTATCTTACTAGTTCGAGCAAACAGTTAAACCGTTCCAACTGTTTGAACCATGATTCGTTAGCCTTTTCGGTTCGGCATCTGGTCTGGCTTTTAAAACATTGGGCAAAAGCTCTTGTGAGAGAAAATAAAAGAGAGAAATTATCTTCTTTTAATCCCCATGTTGGCTTTTTTCTTAGGAATTAAATTGGAAAAGTTAGTTATTATAATGGAACATTTGTTGATGTTGTATCTTGTTGCCATTGAAGAGCCTATCTACTGCCAAAGCTTTGAAGCCATTAATTCTTCTCCTCATCTTATTGCCATTGCATTTCTATTATAGGAACATCTCTTTGGTGTTAAACTTGAATATGTCATTTCCAAAAGCCAAATCAATCAAGATGCTTTCTAGAGGAAGAATAAGAGATTGGGGTAGTAGAGAGGAGAGCCAGACAAGCCTTGTTTGCATTAGTTAATTACTCTCTACGGTCTTAATTACAAGGTTTAGTTGGCTTTTTGTTGGAGAATCCTAAGAAAGTTAATTATATGACTTTAAGATATTAAAATTTATAGTTTTTCTTCAAACTATCTTGTTTAACTTATGAACTAATATATAATATAATAAAACACAACATATGATATTATTAAGTAAGATAATTAGCTTTCTTAAGATTCTCTAAAGAAAGTCAACTGGACCTTATAATTAGGATAAGAGGGAGTATATCTTAGGATGAAAATGGTATCATATGAAGGTTGAGGAGAGGTAGTAGAAAGAAAACATTCGAAAGAATAGAGAATTCAAATGCAAGTTGCCCTCGAGAAATAGCCGTATGAGATTGAGATGAAAAGGAAGGGTAAAGAGGTAAATTTTTATAAGATTATGAAATCTTAAATTAAGTTTTTTTTGCCCTAATTAAGAATTTGTTGAGTTTATAGATTTGATTTGGATTTGTGTATCTCAAGTGGCTTTAAAAAGGATTTTTCCCATAAAATTTTTAAAGATGCCATGTCACCTATAATATATTTATATAATTTATTTAGCTTTTTTAATTTCATTAAGGGAAAATTTTAATTAAGTCTAGTTGAAATACCTAAATCAAGATTTTAGCTTACACTTTTAACAAATCTCGTATAAAGGACAAGAGCCTAATGATGGATTTCACAATTTGTTGATTTTAAAAATATGCCCTTTTACTCATCCTGTACCCCTTCTCCTTGTGTCATGACAATTGTAATGTTCTTCTTCTCTTCTTTTCTTTCAAGAGATCCACACTCTCTCCCTTTTTTTTTCCTTTCCCCTAGTTTGAGCTGAATTTTACAATAATTCACATTTTCTAGAATTATACTCAACATCCATAATTGATGGTAAGCTTATTTACTTTTGTAGCTAAAAATTAGAGTCTCCTACACTTTGAATTTTTAGTCTACTTCATCATTTGTTTTGCGAATTCCATTATTGATGGTAGGAGCTTTATTTCATTTAATTTTGTAGAAATATATAAGTCGAACAATTTAGCTTTACTTCTTTTATATGCAAATTAATGGATTGCCCTTAAATAAGTATGTGTGGATACATCACACATTATTGCTTGTGATGTTGAACTGGAGATCTACAGAAATCCTAAGATGGAGCTTAAAAGGAGAAGAGTGGAGAGCAGAGGAGAATGAGACAAGAGGAAGAAGAGGTAAAAAGGATGAGTGAGAGGGCATATTGATAAAATCAACAAATCCTAAAATCCCTTGTTAGGCCTTTTTGCCTTACAAGGTATTTGTTAAAAATGTAGGCATGCATATGGATTTGAGTGCTTTATCAAGATTTAATTGGATTTCCCCTTTCTTCAATTTAAATAAATAGATTTTTTTGGGTCAAAAAAATAAATTAATGTTGCAATAAGAGGAGTACTTACGTAGATAGGTAGAATTTTTAAGAGAATGATACTAAAAATATGGGCAAAGGGGCAATTCAACCCATCAAATGTGGAATAAAATCATGACCTGTGGAATATTATGGGACCTACTTAATAGTGAACTAACAGAAACTAAAGCACACTTGATGGCATGGTAAAAATGCCCTTTATTTCAAACTTAACATGTATTTTTGTCCTTTAAACAAATTTATGGTGCAAGGTACCTTTAGATAAAAGTTTGTTATTAAATTTGCTTCTTTGTTCTATAATTAGTGGGCACTTGTAAAACATGTCCTAGTGGTGGAGTTAAATGTCATTACCAAGGGGTACGAAGTTCGCTAATTTATTATTACTAATAATCAACATTAATCTTAATATTAAATTAATCTAAAACTCATAAATACATACCAATCTGTAAAAATAAAAAAGTAGTCCCCAAAATAGGACTCTTAGAGTGTCCACGTCATTTACTAATTTTCTCATATTTTCTACTTGCACATTTTTATTGTTATATTATTAGTGAGGTGGATATAATTAATATTATAATATTATTATATTACCTTCTCGTTTTTACAATTATGCAATTAGTGTGGTGGATATAGTTAATATTATATACCATGTGATATAGTTAATATTATAATACCTTCACATTTTTAAAATTATGCAATTAGTGTGGTGGATATAGTTAATATTATATACCACGTCTACATACACATTTTTACTATTATGCTATTAATGGGGTGGATATAGTTAATATTATAATAATATCGTATAGATAGCATTAAATCTCTTAGTCCCTAACATTGCTCAACCGCCTCCTAAAATTAGCTTTTACATAAATATCTAATATTTCTTTTACGTTATTTCATTTGTGATTTAATATAATATCATATAAAATAACATTTTTAACTAATTATATCACTTAAAAAATTTAAATTAATTTTATTAGTTTTACCTACATAGGTGGGATGCATTTGCAACAATAGTAGAGCCATAGTTGTTTAATATTTCTTATTTAATTTTAATTATGTCAGCATTACCGTAATTGTTGTATTTTAAAAACAATACACATTTAAACAACGGTTATGGCTTTTAAACCATCATCATCCCATGTTCTATAGGCATTTTAGTTTTTTTTCCTTGTAATTGGTGGTAGTATACAAAATAGCAATTTCTATGGAAGACCATGATGTGAGTTGGGACCGTGGGTGGGAATGGGCTCTATAAATAGAAAGATGGGGGCTACATCTAACGACCTATCTTTTGGTGTATGCTATTTAGTTTCTACCTCATTATTTTTCAACCTTGCATCAGGGTTGCCTTGTATGATGTTGTACACTTAATAAACACTAGTTGTCAAAATTGGAAGATCTGTGTCCGTATTGTTCGTCTGTAGAAAATGCCATCTCACTTTGCTTAAGGATATGTGTCCTTTATTGAGCTTGTGATACAGGATGTTGATGTGAGTTATGACTTAATTTGTGACATTTTTTTTTCGAACATTGTTTTAAGATTTTTTTTTGTGTAGGGTGATTGGATACATGGGAAGGTGCATAGCGAGTTCGTCCAACGTTATCAAAACAGCTTACATGAGGGTGGAATTTGTGTTGATGCATTTCGATGTTGTGGCCACTACTGGCAATTACAGCACTACTGACCACCCTTATAGCATTAACTTCATGCTCCAAATCATGGTGAGACCAACCGTGGATGACAATCTCATTCCCTACTTTGGATTAGCCTTCAAACCTTTCTTTGAGATCATGTATGACAATTTTGATGATTGGTTTCTCGTGAGTAAGTTATTCTAACATTGTGTTCTGTTTTGCTTATATGACTGAGTCATTTTCCTTTCTCCTAAATTTGAAGTTTTTGTTGCTTGCAGATGTCATTAGGAAGATTACTAGGGTGGTTACTTTTGAGGAGAGTATTGTGGAAGGTCGTTACGATAGGTAACTATTTTGATTATTTGTTTTTTTATAGTCATGTAATATGTGATTGTATATGGTGATATGTTGATTGGCACAATTGTGCTTTACCCATGTCACTAATAACTTTATTGTTTAATTTCTCTTAGGATGCAGCATCTTCAGCGTACTTTTTGCAGGGTTTTGTTGTTGAGCTATTGGAGCATATGCAGCTTCATGCTTGTGGTTTTTATACTTTAATGGTGTAAAGTGAAGGAATTTTAGCATGAGCATTATTTGTTATTTTTTTCAATTATTTTTACATTATTATTGTTTCTTAATAAGAAAAAAGCATTTGGTGCTCCCACTGGTACATGAAGGAATAAAATCTCTAATTTAATGTCTGCATCACGCATGCTCATCCATCAACCCTTACTTGAGCTGGACCAATTTATAGAGAAGTATGCCATGTCATGTTTTGTTTCATTGTGTAAAACATTTGGGCTGTTAGGCAGTGCCATTGGATGCTTACTTTCAATTATGAACATAGGTTACAATAGGCGGTGTAGAGGAGGACCATATGCTAAAGCAACTCACTCCACAGGTGACCTTGAGTCTTGCAGATGAATTGCTCACAATCAAAGATAGGTAGATCCTAGCAGAGATTCGATTTGGCCCAACGGTGAGTGCACAAACTTCTATTATAATCACTTGGGCCATGATATATGTGTCATAATACAGTTTACAGTAATAATTGACTTATTAATATATGTTTTTTTATAGAAACTTATTAAGATATGTTGAATGGGTTGTAAAGTGTCTTTAACTGCAAAGTTGTAAAAATGTGCTCCATAAATCAAAGGTTAATCATACTTTAAGATTCTTTTAAAATAAAATGTATGAAAAACAAGTCAAATTAAAATGTTTTAAATGTATTCTAATTAATGCAGTTCGTGTTCTCTAATTATTTCTTAGGTAGCCAGATCTTACATTTGTTTATAAGATTTAATTAATATTTTGATATCTTTGTTACCAAAAACCATTATATATAAAAATATTTATCTCCATATAGCAAGGGATACTATAATCCTCAAATATATCCTATTTTTTCCCAATCAACTCCTACAAATTGAAGAATTAGTTACCAAAATCAAATATTATATGCATTTTTTTAACAAAACATATATAATAAATATTCGTGAAACAAAAAGTAAATATAGTGGATCTTAGAGATGCTACTTGACAAATATGAAGAGTTAGTTAGTGAATTCAAAGATTATCTATAGTTGCAGCATTGAGAGAGGCATCTCCATAGCCTGTGAAGCGACCTCTTCTGGGGGCCAATTTCCATGTAATTAATGCCTTTCGTCAGGGGGAGGTTGAGGTTTGTTGTACTCTCCTTCCTGGCTCGTAAAGTCGTGGAGCATGTGTTAGGTGTCCTGCCTTGAATAGTGGGAGAGCTCAAACCCTTTTCTTAAATTTTGTCATAAAAAAAAAGATTATCCATATATATTCCACAAAACATATATAATAGATATTCGGGAATTAAAAGTAAATATTTGATTTGCCAAAAAAATGTAACATATAAAAATACTCTCCCTCATCCTTTTTTTTTCAATGTGCTAAATCTGGATTTTTTTATATTATTCGGAATATTTCAAGCCAGCATTCAATCCAAATGATATTTGGATGAGTAGATAGATTTGTTCAACCGTTTTTGTGCTGTTTCATTGACCTCTGTTAAATTGCAGGATGCATTTGTGGTTGTCTTGGCTAAGATTGTGAATATCAACTTTATGTGAGGTTAGTTTTATAATTTTTGCAAGAATGATGGTAAGAAACTTACTATTGATGGTGATGGGTTCTACTATGAAAAATGCAAAAAGATTGTGAAGCTTGTTATTCCCAGATTTGTATAGTCCCGAAATATATATATGGCTAATTATTAGAGAATAAATACTTTACATCAGGTCTAATTTATATATAAGCGTTAGTACTTGATTCGCATATCTAATGCATGGAATTTGTGTTTAGGTGAAGTCTATTGATAGAAAAATTGAACCTAATGCAACATTCTACAAAAATAAATATTTTGAATTAGTACACTATTAGAGAACTATGTCTATTTTCCAGTTTTAAGCCACTTAAGAAAATTGTAGTATACACTAACACTTATAAGAGAAATGAACAATTGAGTCTATGTCAAAGAACTACATCTACTTAAATTTTAAATATTTTAACTAATCATCTATACACCTTTTTATACATCTATTGAAATTAAACAACTACGCCTTTTTTGGCTAATTAAATTGTTTACAATTGTTTAAACATTTATTGAATTAATTGTTCACCTTTTAAAATTATTATTCATCTATTTGAATTAAAACATTTATTGAATTTCAAATTGTTTAAACATCAATATAAAATATAGTACACTTTTTTAAAATTTTAAATTCTTCTTTGAACAATTGAAACAAGAATATAATCATTTTAAAGAAAGGGCCAAATCTAGAAGAATTATTAGTACACACTTCTCTAATCATTTGGGATGAGGTGCATATGGGAAATAAATATTATTTTGAAGCTTTGAATATAACACTTCGTGATATTGTCGACCATACCAACATGGATGCATCTTCTAAACCATCTGGGAGAAAGATTGTTGTCCTTGGAGGAGATTTTAGGCAATTATTACTAGTCATTCTAAGGGGTTGTCGAGTAGAAATAGTGTTCGCTACAATTAATGCATCATATTTGTGGACATATTGCAAGATTTTCACTCTAACTAAAAACATGCACTAAGAAAGCTCTTTATCATCTAAACATAAGTGACTTGTGAAAAAAAAAACTAAATGATTATATTGATGAAATATTGCTTATGAAAAAAAAACCTAAATGATTGTATTGATGAAATATTGCAAGTGTTTTTTTTTCTAGCCACTTTTTCAATAAACTTCTTAAAGTTCACTGTTTCTCCCAAACACCCTAAGCCCCAAATGGGCTTAATTTTTTCAGCCTCAGCTGAAATAAGCAAAGGAACACTACTCATACCAAACAGGTCCTAGTTTATGTGTATATGCTATACATTTTGTCAATATTTTTTTAATTGCATTATACTTATTCAATGTATTACATGTAGCACATTATTTTCACACGGTATAATTTGACTTAATTAATATTTTGTAGTAACAAATGTATTTAGAGCAAAAAATAAAAAAAATTACGAAAACGAACTATTATGAACCAACTTGAAAATCTGTATACACACGTATCTCATGGGCTCTTAACTAGTTGATAGAAAAATGAAAACACAATGGGTTTTGTTTCAACCTCAGGCCAAAAGTGTTGATATATTAAAGGGTAAAGGTAGAAAAATAGTAATTATGTTTTGCACTTTGAGCATTTTATACAATTATTTTTTATTGGGTGTAAAAATGACAATAAACAATTTTTTAGATACCTAATATAGCAATTCCGTTAAAATTGATTGTTAAATCTAACGTTGACCATTAAATCTCAATTAGCATTTAATAGTCAATTTTAACATAATTCAACTCAATTATCATTTTAGCTGCCTTAAAAATTGGTTATTGCCATTTTTGCACCCAATAAAAGATAACTATGTTGGGTGCTTAGAGTGTAAAACATAATTTTGTTCTTTTGCACTTTCACACTGTATTAATTTAAAAAAAAAACAAAATGATACCAACAAAAAAAAAACAAATTGCATGTGAGTTTCAAGAAAATTGTTTTGTTTATCGTATAAAGTAAGTTTTGTTTATACTTTGATGTATGGTAAAGTCAAACCCATGTGGCTATACGGTAAGGGTGTGTTTGGTTCAATTGAGGTGAGGTTAAGTGAGGTTTATTAAAATTATGTTAGGGGAGATTATAAATTTGTTTGGTTCAGAAAGAGGGGATGTTATATTTGATTTTTTGTTTGATTAAGGAGGGTAGGTGAGGGGAGTTAATTTTAAATAGATAAATATACCATTTTCTTTGTATCTAGTTATGTTTCTTATTTTTTTTATAGTTTTTTTATTAAAATTAATATTTAATATTAATTCATTACACAAAATTATAACCCAACCTTAAAATTTTTTTGTGATTTTTCTTATTTTTTAATTACCAACTCTTCTTTTGGAGGGAAACAAAATTACCATCTATTTCCAACTTCTTGCCCAGCACCTACGGTAGCAACTAACAATACATTTGAAGGAAGTACCACAATGAAATATATAGAACCTTATAAAAAAATAGAAGAAGAAAAGCTAGAGAAAATAATGATGAAAAAGGTTCTGCCAACGCTATATTAATGCGAGAGGAGGATTTTTAGCTTGAGGGTAAGTATGAAATATTAAAATTTTGCTATGAATGGTTTAGTTACCCAAATTTTCTCTCTCCTCCTAAAACCTCCAATTTTAAAATTTAACAATAAAGATTAGCTTCTCACTAAAAAGTAAAGTTTTTGGGAAAATTGCATTTCAGTCCCAACTAACAAAATATACGACAATACGGTCCCGCGAATTCTCATATTTGCAATTAATTTCCTTAATAAAAAAATAATTTCTCACTCCCCCCTCTGATATGACGTCTGACGCGCGTCAGTCGCATTAGACTCTCTCTCCTCTCTCCTCTCTCTCTTTGTGAAGTTATCACAAACCTTACATAAAGTTGTCACAATCCTTACATGGAGTTGTCATTGCCATTACATAAAGTTGTCACGCATCAAACTCTCTCTCTCTTTCTCAAGTTGTCACAGGCCTTACATAAAGTTGTCAATGCCCTTACATGGAGTTGTCAACGGCCTTACATAAAGTTGTCAATAGAAAGTGCACCTCATTCTCTCTTTCTAATTTTTTTTGTAAATGCCATTAGAAATACTCCATCCGGTCCAGAATATAAGGAACTTCAACTAATTCACGGGAAATAATAAGTGTCCTATATTGTAGACCAAACCATTCTTCTAGAAGTGCCTTATATTATGGACCGGAGGGAGTACGTGTGTTTCCATTGACAACTCAATGTAAAGCCATTGACAACTCCATGTAAAGCCATTAACAACACAATGTAAAGCCATTGACAACTCAATGTAAAGTCATTGACAACTCCACGGGACTTTTTTGTAAATACGAGAATTCGCGGGACCGTATTGTCGTATATTTCATTAGTTGGGACTGAAATGTAATTTTCTCATGATTATGAGTTAATTTTTTATTAAATTATTAAAAAAATTAAATAGATAAATTTATAATACTAAATTATTTATTTTATAAAATATTAAATCTAGACCACTAATATTGTTAATCTAATGGCCATGGTAATTGAAGTGAGAAGTGGATGGGAAAAGAAATAGACATCCCTTTCCTATCAGTTTGGGATCTTCAATTAGGATTTGTACACTTTAGAGGTGTGTGTGTTTTTTTTTTGTCTTTCTTACTCAATAGTAATTATAACCCCAAGATTTAAAAATAATTAAATTATTGACACGAATCCTTATAAAAATTCTAGAAAATGTCTTAGAAATATTAAAATTCTAAATCAATTTTGTTTACTAGTCTTTATTAGTTATTTACTACATTTAACAAACAAATACAAAACGTTTTTATAACAGTCCTCGATTTGAGATTTTCATATTTTAACAGCAATTAAATGTACTTTTCCTGAGATTTTCTGTTGAATGTGGTAGCTAGCTTGTTAGCTATGAGGCTAGCGGATCGCTTTATTCCTTTTATCATCCACCCCTTCATTTTATTAGGGTAGTGGATGATGATTAATTTGGTCATGTGAAACTGATAATTTTTGTGGTTGTTACCTAATGCTTCCCTGTTAAATTAAAAAATATTAAAATATTATAGAATTCTTAAAAGGCAAAAAATAAAAACATTATTGTGTTTATATATTTAAAACTTGCATTTTTAAATTCTGGAAAAACAGTTACCTTGCTATTGCCACTTAAACTAAGCTTACAACAATTGTCTTCACTTTTTATTTTGATTTAGCTAATTGACCTTTTGATTTGGGAAAATCTTATTTAAACACCACTTGAATTTTCAAAACCCCAAAAGGTCTGTTAGAATATAAAAAACCCAAGGGAGGAATCTGGATTTTCAAATTTTGGATGTGAATAGTAGCAGGATTTTCGCTATAAGAGTAATGAAATTCGCTACAATTTTCTGATTTTTGTTTTTCTCTCTCCTTCTGTCACTATTCATCTGACACTGACACTGACGCATAGTGACAGAGGAGAGGGAAATATGCCTGTGACAGAGAAGATGGGATTTTCGTTATAAGAATAATGTGATTACCCATAAGAGTAATGGAATTCGCCAGTTTCTGAATCATTTTTTACTTCAGCAAATTTGGTGAACAAAGGAGATAGGGGATTTTTCGCTATAAGAGTAATGAGATTACCCATAAGAGTAATGGAATTCGCTATTTTCTGGACCACTTTTCC
>JBAGKO010197805.1:0-14282 GCA_037177275.1 Acacia concinna
AATTTAGTATATTTTGGCGCATCAAATTTTTGAATCTGTAACAAAAAAAAATTCAAAATAAATTTATAATAATAGCCTATAGTAGGAGTGAAAATAAGTCATGCCACAGTTTAATTTAGCTAAATAGGCCTATGCCTATAATTGAGCATAAAGTTTGAGTCCTGGCCTAAACTTGAAGGCATACTTATGTTTTAGGCTTAAAGTTAAGCTTTTAAAAATGCTTGAAAGCCTTTTTATATTCTATATCTTTCATTCAGATATAATTTCATTTAAAAAGAGTTTGCTTATATTGTACTTTAATTATTAGCTATTTATTCTTATGAGACAATATTGATTGTAAATATTTATCATCAAAGTCATATCCTTAGAGATTGTATAATGAGAATTTAAACTATTTGTTTTTTTTTATTTCCACTGGTATGACAATTGAGTTTACTTCGAGTTGTTCTATAGCCTCAACTGGGTTTTAGTCTAACCTTTATGGGCAAGGTTAGACGGCCTTGACAACGGGCAATGATGCTTAATGTGCCTCAGGTGTTATGCCTCCATTGCCCCTTAATTTTGGTATCATTTCTAGAGATTTTTTCTTGTAATTCTTTTGATAATTAAATTCTACATGAAATGAGTAACATCTTAATAGTGAATTAAAAATCGGATTGGACCGACAAGTTTGGACTAGAAACTGATGAACCAGCCATGTGTCTGGTTTGGTTCAGTGCATTTTGAAGGGGTAAACCAGACTGATCGACCCATATATGTCATAGAGTGAGCCGGTTCACCCCTTGGTTTTTTTTAAATTATTTCTTTTATAATTTCATATTAATAAACTCAAAATCTTGACTTTTTCATTGATTTAGTTTTAGTCTAGTTATTCAATCTGATTCACTAACACTTGATTTAATGCCTCAACGAGTTCAGTGACCTGCCCAGTTCTTAATACATTGCATCTTAATTGATATATAGTTGGCAAAAAATGAAATTTTTTATTCTTTTTAATATATATACATATAAAATATTTAAGACTCCAATTTTTTTCTTAAAAAAAAAAAACTACACGACTTCAAAATCTTAAATTTTTAAAAAATTGTAAGTGATGCTTTAACAACAACACAAGGAAAAATGAGTTTTTTCACTTTCCTGTGTGAGTACAACTCATCCAGTTTACAAGCTTAAAATAGGGAACATTTTTGTCCTTATATAGTGTATTTTTTTAATAATAAATAAGATTCTTATAATTTTATTCCTATTAAAGATAGATAAAATAAATAAATATTATCATTTATAAGTAAAGATAAAATTAAAAATTCAGTTTATAGTTATTAAATTTACTAACTCTTCTTAGTATGTAACAATTAATTAATTTAGATTTATAAATATAATAAGAATAGTATAAGATATTAGAATTTGGAACTTTTGGGAGGAAGTGAGAAATAGAGTAAGAACTTCATAATTTGGGAGAGCCAAAAAAGTGGTGGACCCATGTAACCTTTTTTAGCGAACTTTTAATGAGATGTGACTCGAACCTATTTTTCTTACAGTTATAGCCCAAATCATGTGAAAAGCCTATTCCTTTCATGCTATTTGTGAAATGGAAAGAAAACAGTTTTTTTAAAAAAAAATATAATATTTTATATGTGATCCCCTATATAATATAGGTAACTTCAATTAATTTATGGAAAAAAATAAAGAAGTGGTAATTAATTTATTTAATATATATTTAATTATAGCTTTTTTTTTATTTTATTAAAAATGTGTTTAAAATTGTAATTAATAAATAAATTAAAAAATAAGTATTAATTATAATAAAAATTAAAAAATTATTAATTATTTTATAAATATTTTATATTTTATAAATCAAAAAATATTTTTGACTCCCGAAAATGAATTTTAATTTGATCGTATGATTAGTGATAGGCTTGATTGGTCATAAGATCATAAAATACTGCGTGGAATCTATGTAATCTGGCATTGGAATATGCTTATCCATTCTTATTTTAACAACTTAATCTTACAAATATATTTTCTGTCAAAAAAAGAATCCTATAAATATATTTCGTATGATTATATTGCTGATCAATTTTTTCATGAATTTGTATTGGCGTATATCTTGACAAAAGATTTAATAAGATCCTACAACGCCGTAGTTTTTAATCTAGTTTATAAAATATATATAAAAAAGTCTTTTTAAAATTTATGAATATAATATTTTATGGGAATGTCACTATCAAGCAAGTGAGCAACATCTATCGTACAATATTAAGAATTTGAAATTGGAAATATATTTAGGCAAAAAAAAAAAAAGGAAATTGGAAATACATGTTTATAAATTGAAGGCATATGTATCATGTGCAGAACACACCCTAAGGTTAAAAAGAAATATTTTCTCAAATTCTCTTCTCCGTTTTGGCCAATCTTCCCTAGTTTCTCTACTCTTTACTTCATTTCATAACCCTCGTCAGCACAAGGCGAGTCTTAAAAATTGAGGGATGTTGTGAAAGCATTCTCTTGAAAAGCCCGTCCAAGTCCTCTGACAGGAAGAAGAGCACTTGATATAGAGTGATATCAAAATCAAACTGATCCAATTAGAAATGCAAAATGAGGTTGCAGCTCCTTTGATGCCTAGCCCAACTTTTACAACCAGAAGCCAACATAACAAAATGTGCAGCAAACATGATATTCCAGTGGTCAGAAGAATAGGAAAAAGTGAGGTATGATATTCCTCAATATATTTCAGGACGCATTCATTTTATATTTTAAATTTCAAATTAAGAGATCATAACTACGAAGTAACATCTCTAAGGTGTTTCTGGAGTATCATTTTCTCTCTTCAAATGAATATACCTTAAGCATTATACTGACTCTATATGATTGATTATATGGCGTTTCAGAGATCTGCATCTTAATTCGATCTATTTAGAATAATCGAAGTCATTATCCAGAATGATCTTCCCCTTCTTATCTTTTTCCGAGACAAGTAAACCTAACGCATTCGGTGCTTCACACTGACATTAATATTCAATGATTTAGGAAAGAAGAGGATCAAGGCAATTTCCAAAAACCACAGCGAGAAATGAGGTTGTGGGCTGAGGAAGTTGTGAGGGAAGTGAAGAAGCAACTATGGTTGGCAGGACCCATGACTTCTGTGGGTTTATTTATATATAGTTTACAAATGATTTCGCTAATGTTTGCGGGTCATCTCGGAGAGCTGGCTTTATCGAGTGCATCATTGGCTACTTCGTTTGTCAATGCCATTGCTTTTATGGTGTTGGTCAGTTAATATGTTTTTTCTTCTTTATCCTCATTAATCATTAATACGTTCCGTTTATTATTCTCAAAATTTGAATTTTTCCAACATCGAACACTTCATTGTAGTTGATATTATGCTTTTTAAAACTTGGAGGGATTTCATGAAAGTTTCAATTGTTATTTCATGATATTTGACCACTTTATTCTTATTTTCTGAAAATCTAACATTCCATGTATCAATCTCAATTGCTTTACACTTTAATGCCTCCTTAGCTTTCCTCAACTTTTGCGTTTCATCGAGCCTTTACACATACTCAAAAGTTACTTTGTCCAATTGTTTAGATGGGAATGGCGAGTACCTTGGACACTTTTTGTGGACAATCATATGGAGCAGGGCAGTACCATATGCTTGGCATACATTTGCAGAGAGGCATGTTAATTATTGTACTTGTTGCTATAGCCCAAGCAGTTATTTTAGCGAACTTGGAACCTATTCTAGTTCTATTGCATCAAGACCATAGTATTGCAAAGGAAGCCGGAGTATATGCTCGTTTTTTGATTCCAAGCCTTTTTGCTTATGGTCTTCTTCAATGCAATGTGAAATTCTTGCAAAACCAGAACATACTTTTTCCTATGGTTCTGACCACTGGAATATCATGTTTGATGCACATTTTGTTATGTTGGCTTCTGGTTGTAAAAGCTGGGCTAGGCATCAAAGGAGCTGCAACCTCATTTTCCATTTCTAATTGGATTAGTTTGATTTTGATATCACCCTATATCAAGTACTCTTCTTCCTGCCAGAGGACTTGGACGGGCTTTTCAAGAGAATGCTTTCACAACATTCCCCAATTTTTAAGACTCGCTCTTCCATCAGTTCTCATGTTTTGGTATGATTGTTGTTATTGAAGCAGCATTCACTTTCACAAATGAAAAATAAATTGGAAAGCAAAATAACATTTTATCTACCCAAGGGTCCAATATATTGGTTCATATAATCATTTTCTTCTTCATGACTCGATACAATCTCATGCAACAACTTAATTACTATAGATGCTTTTCTTAGTGATTGATAATGTTGGGATCATTTTTGAAATTTTTTTATGTGCAACAGCTTAGAAACATGGACGTTTGAAATGATGGTGATACTTGCTGGGACTTTTCCTAATCCAAAACTACAAACTTCAGTTGCTTCTATATGGTAAGTTATTCCTTGAGGAGGTATACTCTAGTTTGTATTGAACTCTTTATGTCATCAACACACATATTTCTTATGCATTCTAAACTCCTTCCACAGTCTTAATACATCTAGTCTATTTTGGATGTTGGCCTTCGGAATTGGGGCTGCCGCAAGGTCAGTTCTATATACCATCTTTTTTAATTGCAAAAACAAGTCGAATGGAAATTTATAGTGTAAAAAAGATTAAATTGATCCAAGTGTAGACGTTTGACAAGTTTTATTATGCATCTCAACTCAACAGTACAAGGATATCAAACGAATTAGGGGCTGGCTCTCCAAATACTGCACAGTTAGCACTTAAAGTCACCTTACTCATGGCCCTCATATTAGGAGTTCTTGAATTTTCTCTACTAATGCTAGTAAGGAATATTTGGGGTAGGCTATTCACCGATGTACATGAAGTGGTGAGATATTTTATATCAATGTATCCACTATTGGCAACTATCGTCTTTCTGGATTCAGTTCAACCTGCACTCGCAGGTAAAATGCCCATTGCTCATTTAACTTTGAGGGTAATATGTGCATAGCAATTTTTCTCCATCCTTAAATGGAGAAGGAATAAAAGCCAAATAACATATGCTATAAGTAGATACTACTTTTGCATTAGTTATATGTTTGTGGCCTATGTTTCTATGCATACGTGAACTTCACCATCAATCATAAATCGGGAATATTTTGTAAATGAAGGTGTTGCAAGAGGGTGTGGTTGGCAAAGACTCGGTGTATTGGTGAATCTTTGCTCATATTATCTTGTGGGTGTTCCGTTAGGTGTAGTCCTATCTATTGTCCTTCACTTAAAAGTAAAGGTAAGGTTCCAACAAATTTCCTGTAGTAAAACACATCACTTGAAGATATATCTGTTTTGAATAATATTTGATTTGTTGAACCAATAGGGCCTTTGGATAGGCATCACATCAGCACTTGTCGTGCAAGTGGCATGTCTTTTTCTCATAACCATGTACACTAACTGGGAGAAAGAAGTAAGGCTTCCTCTTATCTTTAACTTTCTGTAATTTGTATTGTGCAGTAACGAGCTGATGAGATTCTAACAAAATCATTCATTTTCTAGGCTACCAATGCTGCAATAAGGGTACAAGATCTCGGAGTCCCAGCAAGGAACAACCAAGAAAGTGTTACTAATTTGATGGAGCCGTAACTTTTTTTTTTTTGGCCAAAATGGATCTGTAATTCTAGCACATGAAGATAGATTATAGGGAAAATCCAAAAAAGAGGACAAGGGAAATAGGAAAACCCCAACTTAGTACAGTGAAATCGAAAGATACCAAATTTGTCTTTTTGTATTTTTTTTATGTAATTATGAAAATGCCACTGAATTTTTAACAACACTAGTATCTTAATTTACAACAAGAATATCTCAATTAACAACATTAGCACAAACAACTCAGTGTAAATACGTAGTACCTAAATGCTTCTAGTGTTGTTAATTTAGATACTTGTGTTGTAAATTATGATACCCGTGTTGTTAAAAATTCAGTGGCATTTTTGTAATTACTCAAAACAAAGTACAAAAAGACTGATTTGAGATTTTCCAATTTCACTGTACTAAATTGAGATTTCCCTATTTTCTTTGTCTTTTTTTTTTGGGATATTCCCTAGATTATATGAAGATGTAGCAAAAAATATTTTTTCCCAGCCTGTTTTTTAGCCTATGAAATGAAGATCAATTAGTAACATATGCACCAAAACTCAACTACAACGTGCACATTTAGCATAACCTTAATTAGGTCTTGTTTAGTATAAACTGTAATACTAAGTATACAAAACATAAAATATACCGTTATTTAAATACATATTTTTAATTACAATAAATTTATATGGGAAAAGCCCAAAAAAAGACAAGGGATATAGGAAATTTCAATTCAGAGCAATGAAATCGAGAAATGTCAAATCAGTCTTTTTGTACTTTTTTTTCTGTAATTACAAAAATGTCACTAGCTTTTTAATACAGTGTAAATACCTAATACCTAAATACTTCTATTATTATTAACTGAGATACTTTTGTTGTAAATTAAGATATTCATGTTGTTAAAAATCCAGTGGCGTTTTTGTAATTACATAATAAAAAGTACCAAAAAAACTGATTTAGGATTTCCTAATTTCGTTACTCTGAATTGAAATTTCCTTATTTCCTTTGTCTTTTTTTGAGATTTTCCCAATTTATATTAAGTATGAAAATAGAAAATGAATAAACCATTATTCAAACCATTTTGTGATTTTTTTAAAAAAGTATAGTTACAATTAAATATTTGCAACATCATTAAAAATGAAAAAAAATCAATATCAATAATAATATAAAAAACATAAAGTAGCATAAACGGGTTGGCCTTCAACCCTATTGGGTTAGTCCTTTTAGGCCCTCATTCCATTTGGAACTTGAAGATCAAAATTTAAGCCCAACTTTTTGATTTTTGGGCTTAAATGGGTTTGCATGAGGGATCCTTGGTCATATACTTAGATATTTTAGTCCCATCTTCCAAGCTTTTCAAAAGTAATATATATAACGAGCGTTAGAACTTTGTAAGGAGCTTAGAATATTTAACTGATATAATATTCGCTCCTTGAGCAACCAAATTGCAAAGAACCAAGAAATTAGGCACCATTTTTATAACAAGGAAATACAAATGCTTTAGAATGTCAAAAGGGCAATTGTGGGATGATTTCAAAAGGATGGGAAGGGGTATACTTCTACCTAAGACCCACTCGATGTGGGACTTATTATTTTGCCACTCATATCAATAAATCTTCACCTTGGTAAAATTCTCACTTTCTAAATTTCTTCTAATTAATGTTCAACAATGTTGATCAGGTTCAAACAATGTAGAAATTTAGTAGGAGTCATCACTTTGTTAACGTATTAGCAAGAATATCATTTGTTCGTATTTTTTGTATTATAACTCCACTTTCTTTTATAATTTCTCATACAAAATGAATACAGACATCAATATATATGATTTGTCTTTGCATGATATACTTGACTTTTTGCTAATTGAATAGTACTTTAGCTATCACAAAATATTGTGATATCTTCTTGTCTAATACTAAGTTCTCCAATCAATTCTTGAAGCTAAATTGCCTCCTTCATAATCTTTGTATTGCTATGTACTCTGCATCTAGAGTAGACAAAATGACTGCTGACTACAAAGTAAACTTTCAACTAATTAGTGCTTTTACAAAAGTAATAATGACATAAAGATAGGGATTGAGGATTGAGAAAAAGTAACCTTAGTTCCTGCTTACTATCTGTTGAGAAAAATTAAAACTCATAATGACATAAAGATAGGGATTGAGAGCCAAACTAGTGTAAAAATATATTAGTCAACAAAGAAACCTGGATGCTTGGAAGGTTAAATTTTTAAAGTACCTGAAGATGTTGGCTGAGAAATATGTCCAGATCTAGAGTTGGTGGTTTGTTTTTCTACTTTGTTATTAGACAATAGACCCTTAATTCTTGCACTTGTTTGCTTGAAAACTTCATCAATAGGTTCTTCAAATATACGCAGTGTCACATCTGGGTGATGTTAGGAAAAAAATGTTAATTTTTTATATTTTAGCAATAGCATATCAAATATCATGATAGGAATGAAAGCGAAAGTTTAGTTGTACAGAAAGTATTAGTACACACCTGATGCTGATCCACTTTTGAAGCAGTTATATAAGTTTGAATCCACATTTGTCGTCTTGTAAAATTCCTCTTCTTCTTGCATGTTTTCGTTGCAGTCCAGAATCCTAAGGGGTTATAACTGCTGATGGTTAAGTGTGTACTGCAGCAGTAGAGGTATTAGTTTATATAAGAGCTAGAGATGTTTCATTTCCCTCACATGTCTCAAAAGTGGAAGAACCTATGATGAAGCAATTGCTTCAATATTGCAGAAACAGAGGTTGACTAAAAGGAGAAATCAACATAGTAGTAAATAAAGTCAAAAGTAAGTCATATTTTTTGCCATCAAAATAAAAGTAAGGATCCCCAAAGGCTGTGAATAACTGAATCAATAAGATAGGGTGGAGTGGATGTAATTCATTGTGTACATTCCAATCTAGATCAACAATTGATTAGGAATCTGTTGGCTGATGGAAGCTGTTTGTTGTTTGTGGATTTACAAATTTTCCTGAATCAACAGTCCTTCTGTAACGATTTTTAGGTTAGTGATGATTAGGAGTAGGAATAGGAATATGAGTTAGAGGTACCCACTAAGATAGAAAATGACATGTCATACATGTCGTAAAAAAAGGTTTGTTGGTCAAAATTTGCTTCTTTTATTGAAGGCTTTTGTCATTAAGAGTTTACCAGTATTTTTTTTCTTTTGTACCATGTCAGTAAATCGCTGAAATGCTTACCAAAAGTATGCATAGGTCTAAACATCCAATCTACTCCAGCAAAGTCTGGTATCGATTGCAAAAGGGATATTTTACATACTCTTCCATTCTACACGTTTATTTTAGCCTCAAGCAGAAAGGATCAGACAACACGTTTTACCTCAATATTAGAGTGAATAGTGCAAGTGAAGTCTTTTTTATAAGGTAGATAATTGAATCAATACATATATACTAATTTCATAATCACTTCTTTGGCCAAGAAAGATTAATAATTATGTATTAAGTCCTTTGTCATGGTAAATTGATAGATCATTTATGTACAAGTTTGTATTTGTTGATAGTTTATTTTGTTAAACAATCTTGTAACATGGAAACTCTTTAGGACATGCTGCTAGTTCACCTCATTATTATGGTGAGTTAGCTTCATATGAAGTTCTGTGATTCCACCATATTTTTATATGTTATTTTGTGATGAATTTAAGGATTTTATCATGCTAATTGAGACAAAATACATTATTTATAATAATTTTGGATTAATAAGGATTATATGAAAAGAGTTAAAATAGAGGCATAATGGTCCATTTTTATTGATTTCATATGATCAATCTTTGAGATAAAAAAGGATTAAATTATGTTGATTTGCCTTTTCAGATAGTTTTGGGAAAATTACATAAAAATATCCAAAATTCTGGAAAACTGAAATTCAGTGAAGAAAATGCCCATGGAAAATTATGAATATAGCCCCAGAAGTTCTAAAAAAATTGCAAAAGCCACTGAGAGTTGCAGCTACAGTTTCGGCGATAGTACAGTGGCGAGAGAGGAGAATCAGGGAGGAAAGCAGGCCGCAAATCACGAGCTGCAGGTTTGGAGATCAAAACAAAAAAAGGAATTAGGTTTGGAAGCAGGGGGAATCACCAGAAAGAGATCAGCAGCTACAGGTTTGAGAGGAGGATTGCCGCAGCTACAGTGGAAGCTGCGAGCAGTGTCATGAGCGAAGAAGAGAGAGGAGCTGTGGGTTTTCTTTTGGTGCCGCAAGAGACAGCATCACGAGCAGGCTGAAAGAGAGGCCGAAATCTGAGAACCAGACCGTGATCTGCAACTGAGGAGGAGAGTGTTCCACCGTGACCACCAACCTTCATCTTCCTCCTCTCCGTCAGCCACCCCTGCACCGTCATTGATCTCTGTCACCACCATCATCACCGATCAGTCCACCGTGAACCAGCACCGTTAGCCATCGTGCATCACTGAACCAGATTCCATCATCATTTTTATTTTCCCATTTCCTTTCTTCACGGATCAACAATGTCAGTCACCGTTTCCCTTCCTTGCTCATCTTCCATTCACCACCGTGATTCACCGCCTTTCCTTCTTCCATTTATTGTTGTGGCTGTGCGTGGCTGATCAAGAAAATTGGAATTTGAGTTGAGTTCATGAGTTTAATGGGAAATTTTATTGTGAGTTATTTGGACTCCATAATGTTAAACTAAGATTGTTTATTTTATGATTGGATTTGGATTATTGCAATTGAATATTTTTAGTTGTATATTTTCTTATTAATTCATTCAGATTATACTTGCTATGTGATTATTAGTTTGTGTAGTTGATTTGGATTAATTTGAGTGTCGCGATTGTGCATTCATATTAGAGGAAACAATTGCATTAATTTTATCCATTTCACACATCAAGTGGTTATTTAATAACATTCTTAAGTAATAGTTATAAATGCGATTGTAGAAGTAGCTATTAATTAGGAGTGTTAAACCCAATGTGATTACTTGGGGTTTTTATCTAAAACTTGATGGATTTGACTCCCATATCATTAATGAACTAGAATAGTCATTGAATCAATTTCTCAAGAGATTCACTTTATTTATATCTCATTCTATTTTATTTGAAAAATACCAAAAACAATAGTTTAGGATTTTAATTAAATTACATTCTTCTTTTAATTATCATTCAACAAAACGCCAAATTAAATCAATTTTATCTTGTTTTTATTGCATTTGCATGGCATTTAGATTATTTAGGAATTAATAAAAGGCTTCTCAAGAAGAGAAAACGATCCTATGTTTGTCTATACGCAATCCTTAATTCATTTTTTATTGTGGACTCCAAAACTAAAGAAAAAAGTCTTCATCAGTCTGAGTGTTGTTATGTGTTCAAATGGCAGCAAACAAAAATTGAGTTAAGTTCGGCAATGTCTATATATTGAAATCCTAATTGTAATTTTAAATTTAACAATTACAAATGCATTGTAGATTCTGATTATTAATTGTAATGCATGTGCAGATATATGAAGAACTTTGAATCCTTTTTATGCTGCAAAGATAACAAGAATTAAATATTTAGTAAGTCAAACATAGAAATGCTACTGCAAACTGGATTGGAATAAGCTAGACTTGAAATAGACATCAAAATAGCTAGGACCTAAAAAACAAGGAATTAAAACTGGACAGATGATCTAAGAAATATTAATGACGAACAAACTAAAAAGCACTAGACTTAATCCTACAACATCCTAAAAGGAAACTAAGACTACTGAGACTCACAATAATATAAAACATAAGTAAACAACATGGTCCAATGAATTCAAAAGTTGACATAGCATGAGATATAATACATTCTATCCTAAGATTCAACTAATTCTCTTGCTTCACAATCTTCAATAATGGTTCATCAACCGGTATGCTTGCTGATGGCTTAGATTGGATGTTGACTCAGTTGTGCTAGCATTTCTCTTGAAGTAGCACCTCCTTTTTCCTTTTGGTGGTGCACAAATTGCACTCTTTTTAATCTTAGACAATGAAATATCATCAGATTGAGGACTTGGTTCACTTGTTGGATCGTATATTGATGTTATAATGCCAACAACATCACTTTCTTCCTCAGAGTTACCCTGGAAAAAGTGGACAATAAATCTAAATAAGAATTGAAACGTGGAAAGGACTGTGGGAAGCAAAACATATGATGTCTGCCCAAACCTGACTAACTTGATCAGGCGTATTGTCTGCTTGTGGCTCATCCTATATTGAAGCACAAATGAAACATAACATTCTTAATATTACGGCATAAACTACCACTGACTGTTAAAATAAACATTGTAGTAATGATTGAAGAAAATGTGTGGGATCAAATATGTTATAAAAAATCAACATGATTGCTAACACCATTGAATTCATTAGCCAAGTTCTCACATGCAATAAACTGAGCCACAATTATACTTGAACATTTGTGCTTGGAATTGAATTCATTGAGTTTTAACTTAAGCATTATATTCTTCCCTACAACTAAGTCACATTCATATGGGAAATCATACTCACGCTCTTCCTGAGGATGGAAAGTCATATTGACTTGTCAGACATAATATTGGGATGTTTGTGAAAAATTTATAAAGTAGCAGAAAGAAAATATGTTTTATGCCACCTTCAGGATAGTCTTCAACTTTGCAATAGATTTGCCAAGCAACTCAACAGCAACCTTATCCCAAAAAATGATGGAAGCAACTCCAAACTTATCAAATATTGTGTAATGAACTTTGATCCTGCATGTAAGTTCAAATGTGATCATTACAATCTAATGAAGGGTAATGGAACCATAAGAGTATTATATGTTTAATCTCATTACTTGGGCTCAATTGATTTTGGTTTCTTTCTACTTCCAGGGTAGAGCTTTTCTTTAGTTTCATCTCTAAGCTTTGATGAGTATTTCACACACCCATCATAGAACCACCCATGTCTTGTCTCCACTTTTTGCAAAGGGCAAGTGATCACAAAGGGCTGACCCTATTGTCATAAAAGAAAATAAGAATCAAAACCTGACAGTAGGCCAAAGGATGATTTCAATTAGAAAGAACTCTATTTTCATACTATTTTTTGGCTTGGAAGTTGGGAAATGAGAATCCTGTATTGCTCTTAAGTATGCTTGAGTTAGACTGCTGGCTTGGCTGGTATGGTATGAATTGACTAATATTAGGAGTTTCAGAATCCTCATTGTCCTTTGTATTGAAAAAGTGGATCAGAGTCAGTGAAACAATTAATAAAGGTATTGAGTTCACATTAATCTAACAAACCATACCACCTTTCAATTAAGTCGTTCACTTCTTTGATAGGTGGATTGAAGAACACTCTTATAGCACTAAATGAGCTACAAACTTGTGGCCTTCCTGATACAGATAATGAACTAAAGTTATTGATATATAACATAACAAAAGTTAGACAAATATTACTTAAACATTTTTAACTGTAGATTTAGAAAAAAGAAAAAAGCTTCCAGAAGTGATTGAACAAAAGTTGGCAATCTGTGTTGAAGATATTTTCCAAAGGCCGACCTTCTTCAGAAAAACCGATCCTTAACCACGACAAGTGTTCCATATCTTCAAGCTAAGACATATATGCATTTGAAGAACACTCATAAAAAAGAACAAATTCAATGTCATTGTTCCTAATAATTACAAAGCATGAAATTAGACCAAAAGTTATTTCATAAAATCTGAAATTGAAATTCTAACTATAATGATGAAGTCATTTAGGTAGACGAAACCATACTCAGCATCAATAAAAAGCATCTGTAGCTTGTTTTTGGTATGGTTATCTCTTTGAAATTCCTCCAATGATCCTATTGATCTGATAAAGGCCATAACATCTGCATAATGGAACTATTTGTTAATACTAATGTAAGGAAAAGTTTGTAGTGTGCATGAACATTAATGACAAAATATTGCCAAGCAAGTGTTCAGCAAAGTTCTGTTTGTTCATCTTGATTATTTCATATATATGTAAGAAATCATATGTGAAACATTCCGAATTTTTATTTACCAAATTCCCTAAGTATATGATAAGATAAGGGGAATAAAATGGTGAATTTTTGTGTAAAAATAATGATTAAAGTAAGTTTTGGTCAATTTTTGAAAGGGGGGAAGAGGAAGTTCTGTTGTGCATTATTTTTCCACAACCAAATGATGTCAAAAAATTATGAAACTTTTCAATCTAAAAGTAGACATTTCAGATTTAATTTGATATGTCATTTGTATCATTTGGATATATATGTTAAGAGATATGAATTTTTGAAGGTTGTCCAGTGAAATTCGTCAGCTTCTGGAGCAGTGTTCAAACATGAATTTCTTGGAAATTTTATGATTCCAATTAAGCAAAGAAATTATTTTTTTTCCTAAAACTAGACTCAATAAGGAACATTTAAGCTTTAGAATCACTTCAATTGGATATGTGTACAATTAGTTATGAATTTTCAAAGTTGGGTGAAATTCTGTCCAGAAATCTGAATTTCATAAATAGAAGGGCGAAATGGTCATTTCACCTCCCCAATCTGGATTTAAGTCATCTTCAATCTCTCCTGCACCCCATAGCACGAAAATATCTTTAGAAATGGAGAGGGAGTGCAGCCAAGTGAAACAAGGGTTGTATCCCAAAATCTTGAGGTAAGTTACCATAAAACACCGATTTTTAGT
>JBAGKO010197831.1:0-14281 GCA_037177275.1 Acacia concinna
TTTTAAGTTAATGAAACTCTTTTATTTTAAATTCTATTAATGAAAATATTTATATATACTCAAAAGTAACTTTTTTTTGTGTGATTAAAGTCCTTTAGTCTAATTTTCTTTCATTTAAAAAAAGTATAGTAAAATATTGAGTTTTCTAATCTCAGTGCCTATTTGGGTAGCACCTAAAAGTAACTTATCAGTGAATAAAAGCTACTTTTAGTTGGAGGGGTGTTTGGCATAAGTTTAGTGACACTGGACTTTTTTTTGACAAAAGCTACTTTTTTTTAAAAGTAACTTGGAGCTACTTTTTCAATGGACTTATATCTATAGCTCTTTATTTTTTTTCTCACCTACCACACATTGGCACGACACGACTGCAGTGTTTCTCTCATCACTCACCTTCTCTGCTTGCTCTTTACATGTAGCCCGACAGACCATTGTGTCTTTTTTATTGATGAAAATTTTTTCCTCCCTCGCCTTGGGCAGCTCATCACTCAAGGAGTATCCTCAAATTAACAAAATTATCTCACTCTAAATTTTATATAACTATTAAATTAAAAATATAAGATAAAGTATTTTAAGAAAAACAAAAGATTCTATAAAAAAATATTATAAGTTACTTTTCCACTTATCACCTAAACAAACCTCCATTTAAAAAAAGTCACTTTTGTTGCTTCCTATCCAAATATAAATAACTTCTGATAAGTAACTTTTTTCTGAAGTCACTTCTCATAAGTTACTTATCATCAAAGTCGTTGATATCCAAACGGGCTCTCAATATTAAACTACAAGTTACTTAATTGATATTGTAGGTTATGCCTTTTTTTCTTTTCTTTTTTTTTTTAAAAAAAATTTGAATTATTCTTGATGATCCTTCCACAACATAAAAAAAAAAATCTTTAATTTAAAGTAATCATATTTTATTATATATTGATATTCTATATATACTTATTTAAAAAAAATAAGTTAGAATCACTAAAAGCTTTTAGGAGGAGAGAGCAGACTAGAAATGGACAATGAAGTCATTATTTAATTCAAATTTTGAAATCTTACATTGTGTCAATAGTTTAATTTACAGTGATGTAAATTTAGAAACTCATGTTAACTAAGCCTAACGTCTTTTTTTTTTACTTAGGTTAAGTGTAATTAGCGAAATTTTTAAATTTGCACAACTTTTAAATGTTTATTACTATTTTTGCTCATAGTGTAATTCTTGATTACTATTTTTGCACCTTCACCTAATTTTAAATTAGGTTGTTAAACTCAACAAATCTCTAATTAAGTTATTGACTCAATTTAACATTTCAAAATATAGGTAAAATAATCTTATTGCAGTTTCCTTATCTACCCTATCTTCTCTCCTCTTAAAAGAAATTTATTGCATTAAAATATAATATAATAAAATATTATTCCTTTTTCAATTACAAAAATATAAATAATTCAACAAAAAAAAAAAAGCATAACCCCAAATCAATTAAAATATTTTTATTTGAATATTGTGAATAATTTTTTTTGGAACAAACTTGACTTAATTTTTTAAAATAAAAAGGAAACCAAACTCCATTAAATTTTTATTTGAGTATTGTAATATTTAATTTATTTTTTAAGTTAATGAAACTCTTTTATTTTAAATTCTATTAATGAAAATATTTATATATACTCAAAAGTAACTTTTTTTGTGTGATTAATATAGTCTAATTTTCTTTTCATTGAAAAAAGTATAGTAAAATATTGAGTTTTCTTATCTCAATATTAAACTAAAAGTTACTTAATTGATATTGTAGGTTATGCCTTTTTTTTCTTTTTCTTTTTCTTTTTTACTTGAATTATTCTTGATGATCCTTCCACAACATAAAAAAATTCTTTAATTTAAAGTAATCATATTTTATTTTATTATATATTGATATTCTATATATACTTATTTAAAAAAATAAGTTAGAATCACTAAAACCTTTTAAGAGGAGAGAGCAGACTAGGAATGGATAATAAAGTCATTATTTAATTCAAATTTTGAAATCTTAAATTTTGCCGATGGTTTAATTAAGAATTTATTGAATTTACTAATGCAATTCAAAATTTTCATATTTCAAGTAGCTTTATATGGGATCTCCCCTTTTTAAAAAGTGTTTTATTTTAAAAAAGGAAAAAAAAACAAAATTGTTAGGAAAACTGTTTTCAACAAGTTATTTTTAAAACAAAAAACAGTTTTTAGGATATTTTATTTATGTTTTGCTATAATTTTTTTAATCTTTTTGGAGGCTGTCACCTATTTACTGTCGACACTACATTACCGGCCACTATCACCACCACACCACGTCTGAGAAAGCAATCATTTAAGAACATATATAGTTAAATAAATATATACAAGCAAAGATATCTAATATTTATACTAGCTATGAAAACATGTATCTTCACCTGCATCTTCCTTGCTTCTAGAATGATATGATCCATGAAAAGCGATAGCGCCTTCAACATTTTTGAAGCTTTCTATTTGATATCATCTGATTAGCACGAGCTTCTAATGATATAAACTATTAAGCGCAAGCTTCTGGACATATAAAGAATCTAATGATTTAACCTAGTAAGTGCAAATTTCAAAGTTTTGGTTTTGTTAGAATCAAAATACCGTTCGTAAAGTGTCTCTAATACTCTTATATGTGAACAAAAAGTAAGACGTGTCACCCCAATACTATACCAATCTTCAATTTCTCTTCATCTTTATTTCTTGTTCTTCGTTTTCTAGATTTTTGGGCAATTGCATACGTTGTGGCAAAGGACAATATGACTCACTTTTTGATTGAGATGTGTCATTATTTTTAATGAGTTCAAGTTCAAGGGTAAAAAGAAATCCCACTCCCACCACACAAGTAATTCACTAATTATTCTAATGGTATTATGACTTGCTCCCTCTGTTCCTATTTATAAGACCCTTTTAGAGAATCATAAGAAAATCCTAAAAAAGTTAATTACATTATTTTAAGACATTAAAGTTTGTTATTTTTTTCAAATTATATTGTTTTACTTATAAACTACTATATAATGTAATAAAACACAACATATGATATTATTAAGTAATATCATTAGCTTTTTTTAGAATTTTTTTAGAATTCTCCAAAAGAGTCTTATAAATAGGAACAGAGGAATACTTATGAGTACAATAATTGAACATGCCTTACTTATAAATAATTTGCATGTGAAATTTACTGTTTGTTGTGTTTTTGTTGATTCATATATGCCTTCTTTTGTAGCTTCGTCTTGTATTGGTACCCCTGCATGCATGCATAACAAATTCATTTATGTACCTGATCAAGTAATAATGAATTATATTTCTTTCAGTCTTAAATATAATATTTAGTTTAATTTTTTTAAGAGTGATTAAAGAAGCTAAATATAATTAGCACATAATGTGTATTATAATTATATATCAGTTTACAAATGAGGCAAAATAGTTTCAGAAAAAAAGAAATACATATAAATATTCTAAATTAATTTAATTATCTTTTTTAATATCTTTAAAAAAAAGTCAATTAGGATGGACAATTATCCATTCACAATAACATATTGGTTATTAACAATAACGCTTTAGATATTCACATAAACCAATTAATTATTTAGAGTTTCATGCCACACTTTCACAACTAACTTTCAAATTAAACTTTATTAATTTTTTTATGAGCGAAATACAACACATGATTAGTTATTAACAACACTTTAGATATTCACAAGAATTAATTAGCTATTAACATTTTGGTTCATTGCTAAAATTCTAACGTGACGGGCAACGTTGTAAAACACTCAACATGCACTCACAACATTTACTAAATTTAGTGAATCAATTTGGAATATCTTAAAATGGGCTTTCCCTAGCCGAAATATATACCACCCCATCCTAAAATAAGACATACTTTTAGAAGTGAATTTTAGTTCTAAACATATGATTTTAGAAGTAATTTGGCTGTGTTATAAATTCATATATAATCAAATAATACATATAAGTATTTTATAGATATCATGTAACCTATTCTATAACTTAGTAATTTATTTTGGCCTCATTGATTTTCTGAAATTAGTTAAATAGATCTAATTTTAAGAACTGGAAGTATTATTGAATAACTTTATTATAAGCTGTTAAAGAAGTAGTATGTATAATGAATAATACCTTGTGGGTGCCATAAATAAGATCACAATAGGTAAATACGGAGGAAAAGTTGCAGTGACAATTTTCACCAACCAAGTGATGATAGTCATGGTAAGCAGCACCTCCATAAAATGGTATATATTTTGTGGGACTCCATGGGAATTCATAGCTATCACACCAAAATAAAAGTAATAGTAGTAAAACACAGTAACGTACAACAAAATGATAGAGAAAAATTGAATTTGAAATGGGGAAAAAAATATTGACTATTTATTCATCTGATTCCAAAATTTGTAACTCTTATAGTTTAAATTTACTCTGAAAGTTTTAATCCAAAAACGATTTTATTCTTTTTTTTTTTAGAAAAATTGTACTGAGGTCCCAAATAAGGGAATTTACGTCAAAGTAGTCTAGAGATAAAAAAATACTACTGTTAAGTCTCTAATATAAAGAATATATTACTATCAAGTCCCAATTAAGAACCTCATAGTTGTTAATGGGGCTATTGGGGTTGTTAATGACAACCTCCAGCGGCGCCATTAACAACTCTGGAACCTGCTAATAATTTATTTCTATTTTGGGACCACTTTAACGCAAATTCCCTTATTTAGAACCTCACTGTAATTTTTCCCTTTTTTTTATTCAATATTATCCTAAAAGTTTCAAAATGCAGAACTGTGTCCTACTTCTTTATAAGGCTACAAAATTAATGTTCACTATTAACATATTTAATGGTAAGGAGCATTGTTACTCCATTTTGACACTTCTGGGATAAACTTAAGTCTAACAATATTTCAGAGGTAACATTATTTGTGAGTGAAAACTTTTGCCGAAAATGTGCACTTTAATTATAAAATGGGATAATTACCCGCTGTGAGTCTCAATGGCTTCCAGTTGTCGTAAAATGAACCACAACCAATACGTAGTAATGTGGCAGGGAATCAAAGTTGGGCCCAGAAAGGAGGGGAAGCCCAATATGAAAATTTCGGCCCAATGGGCGTATGGTGCTGCAAGCCCAATCGGTGCTTTGTATTCATGGTGGACCTTGTGGATCTTCTGGTAGGCCCATGAAGTATGGAGGATCCGATGCATCCAGTAATTTGTGAAATCTTCTATTATAAAATAAACCGATAATTGCAATAATAATTCCCATCCAGAAGGCAAAGAGAGATCCGTTCGTATCCCAAGCAACTGAAAAAAGGACAGAAAAGACAAACATATTTATTACTTTCGTACAATGATTAGATTTGGTGTTCCCGGATCACTCGATTTGATTTGTATTATGTGAATAATTTTGTTGGCTTAAGAGAAAATCTCCGAAAAAGTTTTTCAAAAATTTCATAATCTTTATCAAGTTTGTTTCCTAAAATAAAAATGTAGAAAATTCCAGAAATCTGAGCTTACAAAGTAACAAAGGAAATTTTCAAAATTAATACCTCCGATTAACAAGATTATAAAAGTTCAGTAAATAATTTCAAATTATTTTTTTACACTCAACTATTTTTTTAAGGGAGAAATTCAAAAAGAAAAAAAAAGATGGGAAAATTCCAGATAAAGACCAAGGAAATATGAAAAAGACATATCAGAGTTGCGAAATCAGGAAATCTTAAATCAAGCCTTTTTGTCTTGAAATTATAAAAATGCCACTAAATTTTGACAACATGAGGTTCTTAATTCACAACAAGACTATCTCCATCAACAAACCCAGTATAAGAAATCACAGAATAAATATATAGTATCTAAATGTTTATAGTGTTGTTATGCTAGTGTTGTTGATTGAGATAATCTTGTTGTGATTAAGAGCCTTGTGTTATTAAAATTTAGTGACATTTTCTTAATTTAAAAAAAAAGCACAAAAGACCTGATTTTGGATGTCTCGATTTCGCAGCTTTAATCCATCATTTTCATATTTCCCTGTTTTTTTTTAATTTTCCCAAAAAAGATAAGGAAAGTATGTAAAAAAACATTTCCATTCAATAAAATTATAAAATCTTATATTAGTCACGTTTTACTTGAAATATTGTATAATATTTTAATTCACAACAAAAGTATCTTAGCAACACTAGGGGCATTTAGGTAATATGTATTTTAGCGGTAAGTTGTTGTGAATTGAGATACTTTTATTGTAAATTGAGATACTCTTATTGTTAAAATCTAGAAGCATTTACATAATTTCATAACATTTTAAGTGCAAAATGACTGATATGGGATTTCATGGTTTCGTTGTACTGAAATATCTTTTGCAGATTTTCCTTATCTTCTTTTGGAATTCTCCCTTTTTTAACTTTTAAATTAATATATAAATAAATAATCTATAATATATATTATATTTAACTAACTTATTGAATTGTTTGAGTCTTTTTAAAAAAATCAATAGAATCTTATATTAAAAACAGAAGGAAATATAAACTTTAACCATCATGCCACCATTGCATTCTCATTGTCTTTTGAGTTAATTCAAAAAATCTCCCTTATGCAAATTTAAGAAACTTTTTAGTTGGATTTGGAAAAATTGAAGAAGTTGAATTATGAAATTTTAATAAAAAGAAGATAAAAGAGTATATAAAATTAATTAAAAATTTTAATCCAAACTTTTTAAATTTTCTTAAATCCAGTGCAAAAAGATTTCTCACCTCTTGTCTTTCATTCATACTAAAGGTGTGTTTGAATTAGCTTTTTAAAAATAATTTATAAAGTATAATATCATTTTCATAACAATTTTTTGAGAATAGCTTATGCCAAAACTAAGATTTCGATAAAATTATAGTATTTACATAAATGTTACTAAAATAGTCTTTTCATAGTCAAATATCTAACAAGAACATTAACTTTTTGTAATAGTTGCATAAAGAAAATAGAGGGGAAAATTACACTTACGTCTCAAATAAGGAAATATACGTTAAATATGTCCCATGAAAAAATATACTCTTTTTAACTCCCAAGTTAAAAAATTTATTACTGTCACCTAATTAACGACCTCGGGGTTGCTAATATAGCCCCTGAGGTTGTTATTAACAACCCTAGGGGGTATATTAACAATCTTGGAATCTGACAGTAATAAATTTTTTATACGGGACTTATTTGACGTAAAGTCCCTTATTTAGGACCTCAATACAAATTTTCTAAAATAGAATGAGAATAAGAAAGAAAAAAAAGTAAAAAGAGGGTTGATGAGAGAGAAAATGCTAAAAAGAGAAATAGCTTTTACAAAATCTAGGGTTTTAAACCCTCAAATCTAAATTTATGATAATTGTTGAATGTTTCCCTAACTTTCCTTTTAAAATTTAGGTTCTAGCAAAAACTTAAATTTTGGAACACACCTTAAACAGACTTTGCGGGAAAAGTCATTTTTGATAATTTTAGATTTAGCTTATGAAAAATCTTGCTCTTTCAGCTAGACCAAGCAATAATAAGATCGAAGTGGAAGAGGTACAAATGGTCCTCAATTAATTTAGGTTGAAATTTTCTTAAACATATAATTTCTCAAACAAACAATAATTAAAAAATATTTTGTGCATCTCATTTAGGTCCCTTAAAATCTTCCAATAAGAAAAACAATGTGAAAATTCCAACACCAAAATCGATGCATATAGTCTCCAATAAGGCAAACTAAATTGACAAGATCGATAATTCAATTAAAGGGATCCAAAAATTCTTGAGTCATAAATAATTACGAATTAAAAATCATGAATATAATATGTAATGAATCACCTTGATGGTTGGGAAAGAAAGGATCTGAATTGGACCAACGGCTAGGATGAAAGTGCGCATAACGTTCTTGTAACACCGGAACATTTCCCAGAAACTACTCCTCACCTTAGGCTGAACCTTGCAGTTCTTAATCTTCTTGTTGTTGCTGAGCTCAATGATGACGTAAGGGAGAGAAGCCAGAGAGTAAAAGAAGCATAAGAACACAATGTTATGGCAGTGAAGAAGAAAGTCTGATTTGTTTGCTGAGTATTTGAACCAAACTCTCTCCACAAAACTCAGTCCTCTCCCTATGGCTTCTTCTGCTTCTTCAAGCGTCTCGTACGGCAACATCTCTTTGTGAGTGATCAATCTTGTTTCTCAAAAAGGAAAGGGAAGTGCTCTACACTTGATCTTAGCCAAAAGGCCGAGAAAGGTAAAGGGAAGTGCTCTAATATAAGATAGTACAATTGAATGTGGAATTACAATTTTCTCCCTCAAAAATAAATTTTATTAAAAATAACTTGTGTTTGGATTGGAATAGGAAAAATAACATATTAAAAGTAAAATAAATTAATTATGTTTGAATTTGGGGTAAAAAAATGATTTATTAAAAATAGAAATATAAACTTTATTTTTATAAGTTACTTTTCCTAACTTATTTTAATAAATCATTTATTTAAATAAATAATTTATTTTTACCAACTCCTACTAATAAGCATAAATAGACCAACTCCTACCAATCATCATAAATAGCTTAGTAGTGTTATAGGGCGTTCTTTAGCGTCTGCGGAAGAAAAGCAAGGGCATTGGGTATTTTGATGTTTGGTTGCAGCAGATAAAAATAAGCGACTGATGTTAAAAAGTGACTGAAACATAAAAGCTCTCAAATGTGGCTTATTGCAGCGTTGGTGTCCTCTCTCTCTCCAGCTTCTCACTTTGGTTTGCTTTGTACTGTTTTTACTTTATTCAATTTTAATTATAAGATGCAGTTAATTTTTTTAGATAATCCTAAAAAAGCTAATTTTATTATTTTAAATTATTACAATTTATCATTTTTTTCAGACTATTTTATTTTACCTATGAATTTCTCAAAAAAAAATCAATTAAGTCTTATAATTAGGACTAGAGGTAATTTTTTCCCCCAAAAATTAATAGGAGCAACGTGAAAAGAAAATTCTCGCTCCATAAAGTGACTTATTTTGCTTTCTTAACTTCTCTAAAAAAAAACAAGTCAACTAGGTCTTATAATTAGAACAGGAGGTAGTATTTTTTTCCCCAAAAATTAATAGGGCAACGTGGAAATAAAATTCTCGCTCTATATATTAGATCAATATTATTATTTCACATACATGACAACATTTTTTTTCTAACATATAACTTTTAAAAAAATTATCATAGGTTACTTTTCTACTTATCTCATTCACACACAAATAGCTCATAAAAATAAGTCATTTCTGCTACCTTCATCTAAACACAATTAACTTCTCATAAATTACTTATTTTTATAAATTGTTTATATAAGCCACTTATAAAAATAAGTCACTTCTAATAAGTCACAGTGAAACGGACCCTCTGTCTTTATTTTTTAATGCTAACTCAGCTATTGCCAATGATGATGTGTCGGTGCTATGTGGTCAATAATTGGTACGTGGTGGAGTAAAAAAAAAAAAGAAATAAAAAACAAAAGCCTAAAAACTATTTTGGTTTTTTAATTTTTGAAAACAAAATCAAACAGCCCTAAGTTTTCAATTACCTTATGTTTTTTAAATATATTTACTTCACAGTTTAAAAGGTTGAAGTGTACATTTACCCCAAAACATTTTTTAGTCAAATGTTACCTCAAAAAGTTTCAAAATATTTTAATATTATCACATACTATTAAAAAATTAATGTTCGCCATTAGCTATTTAACGGTAAGAGGCAACGTTGTTCTATTTTAAACAACATTAAACCTAAAATGATTTTAGGGTAAAATTGCTCCTAAACAAAAATTTCACTAGAAAATTTGCATATTAACCCAAAACTAAATAACTTACACCAACATTTGATGATTGGGGAAAATAGGAAACTAGTATAATATGGAGATGTTATCCTATACTGTTTAAAATTTGACGTTCACCATTATTTTTCTAATGCAAAGGGGTAACATTATAAACTTTTGAAAAACACTGAACTTAAAAAAAAAAATTTAGGATAAAATTGCTCCAAGCGAAAATTTCACTAGAAAATTTGCATATTAACCCAAAACTAAATAACTTACACCAATATTTGATGATTGGGGAAAATAGGAAACTACTAATAAAAATGTAATGGCATGTACTATAATTATAATAACAAAAAGATAAATAATATTATCAGGCTAAGTAATGGGTAGGTTGGGTCCACACATTTATTTCTAAACAGGTATGCGTTAGCCTATACCTTTAAAAAACCCCACACATGCCATTTATGAATGGGCTAACCAATCCCATCTGGGTTTGGGCGGATATATAATAGGCAAAGGCAACCCATTTATATAGGGGATTGAATAAATTAACATATAATATTTCTTTATTTTTTTTTTTTTAAAAAAAAACCCTATCATACCAATTCGTTGTCCGTACATCTTTTTTTTTTTTTTTTTTTGAGTTTAAAGGTCCCTACCATACCAATTCGTTGTCCGTACATTTTTCTTTTATTGAGTTTAAAGGGCAGAGAAGTGGAGATTGAATCCCAGACCTAACACATCTTATACCACTAGATCTAAGGGTGTTTGGTGTTGTCCATACATTTTAAGTTTTACAATACTGCACTTTTGCATTTAATAAACAAAATACTCATAAAACAATCTATGTTTTAATTTAAGTAATAACATAAATGCATCACATAATGGTCATAAATCATAATTTAAGTAGCAACATAATAGTTTCAAAGTTCTCAAATTAATTTAAATAATAACATAACCCCTTTTTAAGAGGAGAGGAAAGTGAAAAACTGAAAATGAAATGAAACTGACCCTAATCTACCGTGTTTAACGGGTAAAATTTTATCGGGCTTAGGCTGGGTATCTGAGTTGCAGGCAGCTTGCTCCACCCTAAATATCATAATTGTATTATGTGTGTATATTAGTATTAGTTTATTTGTTAACTTAAATATATATGAAAAAAATTATTGTTAGAAAATGTACGTATCTGGGGAGTAAATCAAATTACAAATAATGATACAAGAATTTTAAAAACATGCAAATATTGGTCATAATCGATACTCAATATATTGATCCCAAGAAACTAAAAGAACATGCTACTTCCAATGTGAAGACCCTATTTTGTTTGGGCCCCACTCAAAATAAGAAACATAATAAAAATGAAAATCCTCTCATTAATGATGCTTGGGGCTTAAGTTTGCAATCATCATTAAAAAAAGAAAATTAAACATAAAAAAATAAAATTAAAAAAAAACCACATTGATGAGCATTGTTTTGAAATCATCATTAAAGAGGAAATAAAGAAATACAAAAATCCTCTTTCATAAGGTTTAAATTAGGAAAATTGCTTGTTGAAATAAAAAATAAAAAATACAAAAAAAATTATATTTCTTAATGTTAGGTTTAAATTAGGAAATTACTTGTGAGAACAAATAAATAAATAAAAACTATATTTCTCAATTAGTTATCATCTTAGAAAGTTTCCTTAAAAAAAAATCTTATTGATTAGGGTGTAAATTAAAAAGTTTCTAAAAATGATAATTTGAAAATTTAAAAAAATAAATAAATAAAGAGAGAGCATTTATGAAAGAAACTCTAATTTGACACTATAAATAGAGAAGTAAAGGTTGAAGTAAGACACATAGAAAAATTTGAACAAAAAAAAAAGGGATAGAAATTTTGAAGTGAAAGGCAACAAGAGTAAGAAAAGCATCCAAGATCAAGAAGTACATTCAACAAGTGTGTGCAATGATAGAGGCATGAATCATATTCTTCATGTCTATCTCATTGCTATTTTGCTTCATCACTTGATTGCACCAATAGCTTGTTATGATTATGCACCAAATGTATGTGCTCACTACTTGAAAATTGTTTCTTTTGGTTTGTTGAATTCTTGTTTGTATATTAAAAAAAACATAAAAAGATTTAAGAATAAACTACGAAAGGGGTTATTTTTAAATTAAAGGAATTCACTTTTCTTACAAAATATTTTTTTAATGATAAACTAAAAAGTATCTTTCTCAGAAATTTAAAAATACAGACTAAATAAAAAAAAATTCTTCAATAAATTAAAGGAACTTTTTCCTTAAAAACACCAACTAATTGATATGCCTTTTTACTCTTCAATAAATATAGGCTTTGTTCCTGAGTCAAATCCATCCATTGTAAATATAATATTTTTTCTTTTTATTTTTTTTATTTTTTTCTTTCTTTGTAAATATTTTATTTATTTATTTATTTTTTATTTATTTTAGGTAATTAAAATAAATTTAAAGGCCATACTTATTTTTAAATAACTAACTCAGGGTAATGTTCTTACGAACGAGTATTATGGGGTGCCTAGCACCTTTCCCACACACAATCGACTCCCAAACCTTATCTCAATTTTAATAGACCCCTTTTCTTTTTCTTTTTTAAAAAAGGTTTCCAAAATAATCTTTTTTTTTGTGGCAGCTTTATGTTTTCTAAATTTTGTGCTACATCTAATCCTAAATATAAGGCTCATTTTACTTTTTATTTTTTTAAAAAAATCTTAAGAAAGTTCGAAATTTTTTAAAATTATTTTGTCTAATTTATAAAATAATACTAATATAATATAAATATATAATGATACACTACATATGATTTGAATAAATAATTTATTTACCTTTATTCTAAAAATATAATCTCAATCTTATATTTATAAATGTTAGAGTATATAAAACCTTTAGTTTGTTGAAGGGAAAAAAGAAACCTTTAGTTAACCTTTAGTTTATTGATTATGCCTGTGTTTAGAAGGCCTAATTGTGGGATTGAACCACTTTTTCAATGGTAGAAGCAAGAAAAAAAAATTTCATGTTTGGTTCCATGATTCTTTTTACTGTGAATAGTGTCAAATTGGGTCTAATTACAAAAGCAACAATTTTATGCTTTTACACCAATTCACTGTTCATAATGGGAACTGTTCACTTTTTTTTTTCCTTGATATAATTTACTCATTTCAATCATCATTATAAAATCCAGTTAAATTTTAAAGAAGCTTAAGAAAGCTAATTATTTTATTTTAAAGTATTAAAATTTATCGTTTTTTTAAAACTATTTTCTTTGACTTATGAACTAATATATAATACGATAAAACGCAACGTATGTTCTAATTAAGTAACATATGTTGCTTCCTTCATTTCTCTGAAAAAAAAAATTAACTGAATCTTATAATTAACACAAAAAAGTAGTATAAATATAACACTATATTTACATGTAATAAGACTTTCTCCAGTCCTAATTATAAGACCCAATTGGTTTTTTTGGAGAGATTTAGGAAGCCAAAAGAGTTAACTAGATCTTATAATTAAGGCCGGAGGTAGTATAGATATCATACTATATTTACATGTAATAAGACTTCCTCCGATCATAATTATAAGATCCAATTGGTTTTTTTAAAGATTAAGGAAGTCAAAAGAGTCAATGAAGTCTTATAATTAAGTTAAGAGACAGTATAAATATCACAATATATATATATATATATATATATATATAAGCTATATAATATGATTCATATCATTTTCAATTATTTCTCATCAAAAGTAACTTTTAGAAAATTTTAATTAAACAGGTTTTACTTTTACATAAATAAATTCTGTAATCTTTATTCTAAATATAAATCAAATTATCAATTTCATTTTATTCAATCTTACATTTTTAAAAATATAATTAAAATTTGGGAGAATTTTAAATAGGGACTATAGTTGACAATTAATATCAAATCACCTCAAAAATAAGTGAATGGGTTATATGAACAAGTCATTGTGAATGTTTTACTTGTTCATATAACCCATTTACTTATTTTTAAGGTGATTTGATATTAATTCTCAATTATGGTCGCTGTGTAAAATTCTTCTTTAAAATTTTTAATCCAAATATATCCTACTATACATAAACTACTTTATGGTAAAAGATGATACGTCAACTACTTGTGGCCCGAGTGATAAAAACAACCTATTAATGAATCAAAGAGCTCTAAGGATAGTGACAGTGGTGATCCCACCGTTTTAAGGCGGTGGTTTATGATACGTCAACCACTTCTGGCCCCGCGTGATAAAGACCACCTATTAATGACAGAGTTACAAGGATACTGACGGATCCAGCTTCTCTTCATGACACTTTTTCTCAATAGCTCTTCTATGGTTTTTAATTTGGGATAGCTACTAAATATTTTTTTTTGTGTTTTTTTTATTATTAGATTCTACATAAAATGAGTGACATTTTGATATATTATGGGCGAAAAATGGATCTGTTTTCAA
>JBAGKO010197895.1:0-14278 GCA_037177275.1 Acacia concinna
TTTATAGCCTTTACCTTATCATATTAGAGCTATTGGAATCACTAGTTATGACTTCAAGTTGGGAAAATAAGGGGAAATTTTTTTGCTTTATCGTTATACTATTCATCCAGCCCTTAATTTCGACCAATTTTGGAAAATTATAACTAATTATAGAAAAATTGAAACATAGTGATTCCAAGCTCATTGGAAATCTCTTTCCTTCCTCTATAAGGGAAAAATAATCTCAAGCCATGATAGCATAGCATCAAACAAGTGCATCCCCTCAAAGTTGTATTGTTCATATGGTCAATTTGGCACTATTAATTTGGTCATTGGAAAGCTCTTTCCTTCCTCTATAAGGGAAAAATAATCTCAAGCCATGATAGCATAGTATCGAACATGTGCAGCCCCTCAAAGTTGCACTGTTCATATGGTCAATTAACAATGTAATGCAATGCATGTCATGAACATGTGCAGCCCCTCAAAGTTGCACTGTTCCCGAGGTACCTTCACCTGCATTGTGGAAAGGGTAAGGTTTCTAGGGAAGCCTTAGTAGCAGAACACTAACATTAACAATATAATGCAATGCATGTCATGAACTATGCTATGCTCGTACTTACTCTTCTAGTGCCATCTCTCTTGGCACTCACCGTGTATAGGGAGCATGCACATGACTCTATCTCTAACTCATTGCCAAGGCATGTAAACACAGATTCATACATCTCATACATGCTTGCTCAACCACAACACAGTAAAACAAACATCAGTACAAGCAGATAAGCAAAGCATTAACTAGTTAAAGTTAGAGGTTCTAGCTACCAGTTATCCGAGCTAATGCAGGTGCCTCTTCCTGCTCTCTGGGATACTGGATAACTTCTCCGCGATGCCTGGACATAACATAACATGATTGCATTAATGTATGCTACTATCATTAGCCCAAAACCCCTTCCTTCTTAAACTTGGGTTCCGAACTACTCTTATCCTTTAACTGATTTCAGAGGTCTATCCTACACAATTTCAGCCTCTGAGATCATATGTGATATTTATTTTATCAAAATCAAACTCATTCTACCCTCTCCCCTTAGCCGAACAACACCCCCTTCTTGGGGTCCTTAGTGATTTCATCGGTTCGGCGTTCCACACTTGTTCTTTCTACCTTTCTTTAGGTAAAACACTGCTCTAAACACATTAGAACCATCAAACCAATGAAAATCAAACCATATCTCCCTCTATAGGTCATGGTCGAAACTCCTCCTCTCACACAAGGGAAAAACTCAACTTTAATCAAACCTACACACCGATTACTAACCTTTTCTAGCCCTTATAGACTTCATACAACTCTATACTCTCCCTTCCCCTTGCTTAACTAGTTCCATTGATAGCATTTCCCCTAGGAAATGCCTCAAAAACCGTGGAGAAGAGGAAAAGAATAAAAGAGAATACAGGTTAGAACATACCTTTGATACTTGCTTGATCGGTGTGGCTTGATTCTCCTCAAAATTCTGAGCTCGGGGGTCGAGATTCCAAACTACCAGAACCTCCCCTAGGGTTCCTTTTATGCGCCTAAAATGGGGGGTGAGATTCCTTTTATAGACTTATGTAAGGGCATTTTTGGAATTATGAAAAGTTCCACAAAAGTCAACAATTTACACTCTTAATTCCCCCTTGCGCCACATGTCCATTTCTAGACATCTCCTTGGCTTTTCCTTCAAGCAAGGGCAGGCGCATGGTGCTATGGGTCCTGTGTATTTCCATAATTTCTCCTGTACTGCCTTATTTAATCTAAAAATTTCATAAAATTCATTTTACATCAAAAAAATTCTCAAAATTTACCAAAAAAATTGAAAATAGCCCAGAAGACTACCATAAAAATTTCATAATTTTTTGATGTTTGAAACTCCTAAAATTAATTTTTCTCTGAAGAAGTCCCTTATACCAGCAATAAACCGATATTCCATAATTTTCTAAAATTCCTTTGGACTTCTTCTCAACCTCCAACCAAATTTATTCATCCTCTAAAATAATATACTAATTTTCCCTAATCCCAGTCTAGAACAAAGAGGCCTCTAAATATCTGCCATAGTTAATTTCTGGCCAAAAACTCAGTCTGGCCAAAAATTAATAAAATATTCATAAAATCACTAAAAATTCATATGGCCTCTAAAAAATCATTCTGACTACTCCATGATGTTCTGGATGCTCTAAAATAATTTTTGGTCCTTCCAAACTTGTCTAAAATTTAGCATTTAACTTTACTTAATTTTTACACTTTGCACATAGGTTCTTCCCCGGATCTCACTTCAAAAGTCAAGAGATCGTTCTCTCCTCTACAGACTAAGGCCCTTTCCTCATCCCAATTACCTCATCTAGTCGCCAAAAAATATAAGGGTACGACCCTTGGTCTACCCGAAATCCACTATCTAGGCCTTAAAAAAAGTTTAGGATGTTACACAAGCTATCCATGTCTGAAACCTTACAATGCTCATAAATTCTAGTTTCACAATCAGAAGTGTGTGTACTTAGGGATTACATCTCAGCAAAAGGGTCACAAATGTTTGTGTGAATCTGGAACGGTGTTCATTTCCAGGCATGTTATTTTTTATCCTCTGTCATTTCCTTTTGTTTTAGGTTTTATGAGCAGCAGGAGTTAAAGTTCTTGTTCAGGTTATGAAAATTCAGTTCCACTCATTATTCAAACTTGTGCTCGTCAGGATAATACTCAGCTAGTTGATAAATATGTGAGTAATGGTACAAGTTCTAACATGCACTCTGATGGTCCAAGTCTATATTATGGAAATATCACTCTTGAATCTCCAGTTTTAGAGATCTCTAATGAATCTGAGTCCAATGATTTGTCTCCATTAGAATCTAAACCAGCTTCAACGTTGCAGCCCATAAATCAACATAATATGGTGACTCGAGCCAAGGCTGGCATAACCAGGCCCAGATATCCTTGTGTTGGGCTTCTGAAGGCAAAGGACAATATCACTCTTGCAAAGGGTTCTAAACCTCAAAATGTTACGCCAGCTTTATAGAGTTGAGCCGTGTAATGGCAGAAGAGCATACATCGTTGATGAAAAATAAAACTTAGGTACTTGTTCTGTTTCGCAGTCAAAGGTTGATCAACAATAAATGGGTGTTCAAGACCAAGTATAAGGCTGATGGATCGATTTTGAAGCACAAGGCAAGGTTAATTGCCAAAGGGTTTCAACAAACGCCGGGAGTTGATTTCAATGAGACCTTCAGTCCTGTTGTGAAATCAACCAATATCAGGTTGATTTTGACACTAGTAGCCACATTCATATGGGAAATTAGACAACTCGATGTTAACAACGCCTTTCTTAATGGCTATCTTCAAGAAGGAAGTTTATATGCGACAACTCGAGGGATTCATCGATCACAGGTATCCCAATCATGTTTGTAAACTGATTAAAGCTATATATGGTCTACAACAAGCTCTGAGAGCTTGGTTCGATTGCTTGAGATTGACCTTGATTAATTGGGGTTTCAAAAATGCCAAGAGTGACATGTCGCTTTTCATGCTAAAAACACCAAAACTTATTGTGTTTGTGTTGATCTATGTCGATGATATACTGATAACTAGAAGCAATTCAAAGTTTGTGAATATGTTTGTAAGACAATTGAATCAGATCTTTTCTTTAAAAGATTTGGTTCCCTTATATTATTTTCTTGGCTTAGAAGTATATCGTGATGATACTGGCATCTATCTAAATCAAGCTAAGTATGTGATTGATTTACTTCACAAGTTTAATATAAGTGATTGCGCACCAATATCTACCCCTATTGTTACTGGGAGAACAATTTCAGCTGGTGATGATAGTCCTCTAGAAAATCCTACAAAATTTAGACAAGCCATTGGGTCTGTACAATATCTTACAACTACTCACCCTGACATCTCTTATGCAGTTAACAAGCTTAGTTAATTCTTGTCCCAACCTAGAATTGCTCATTATTAGGCTGTATTCAGATACCTAAAAGGTACTTATAGTCTTGGGTTGCATATTAAGCCTTGTAGATCATTCCAATTATCTGCCTACACATATGCTGACTGGGCAACATATATAGATGATAGGCGATTAATAGCTGGAATGTGTATATTTATGGGTAATACTCTAGTGTCATGGGCTTCAAGGAAACAAAAGGTTGTTTCTAGATCTAGTACAAAGTTTGAATATAGATCACTTGCTGATGGTGCAATTGAAATCAAGTGGTTAGCTTCCTTATTGTTTGAAATTGGGTTGTTTTTAAGAAGACCCTCTATTATTTGGCGTGATAACCTGAGTGCAGAAGCTATGGCAGCAAATACAGTTCAATACTCTCGAAGTAAACATATAGATATTGATGTCCATTTTATTCAAGATCTAATCTTATAAGGTTTTATTGACATTAGATACATACCATCCAAGTATCAAGTGGCTGATTGTTTTACTAAAGCTCTGTCACACTCTTAGTTTCAAGAATTTAGAAGCAAACTCGGGTTGGCTATTACACCCTCTCGTTTGATGGGGGATGTTAGATTATGATTAGTAATATAATTGTAATTAGTTGTGGTCCTCACAATGTACATGTAGAATATTTTCTGTTATGCTCATTGTATATGTGTTAGCATCTTATAGGTTCTATTGTTCCTTGCTACAGATGTACTATTCTAGGATGTAGTCTTGTGAAGGATAAATACACGGCCTGAGCACTGTTCATTGTGTGCTTCAACATATTCATTCTCATATAATTTTCTATCTCAAGTGCTGCCGAGCTGTGAGCATTTTTTTCACCAAAATTGTATCGATATGTGGCTCCAAACAAGTGAGACTTGCCCATTATGCCGAGAGGTCATCAATCCTCTACCGCTACTCCAAGAAGGTCATTTGGAGAATTTGTTGAAGGTAAATCTTCCTCCGGCTGTTTGGTGCCCCAGAAACACACGTCACATTATAGAATTAGAAGAAGTGGTAATAGACATTCCTGAGGAAGGCAACCACGGGAGGCAGAGGTAGAGCACATTGTTAACGGACTGGAAGTGTTGCTGACAAGGGCTATTTCAAGATTGTTAATTAGCTGTTTTTGTTTGTTTATGTCTCTAAAATTGATATTTTAGCCTGAGGAAATACTGATATTTAGGGGCGTAAACAATTCGTGTATTTTTCTTATAATCAAACCATATAATTATATGTATTCTGAATGAAATTAAAATGAAAAGTAATACCGACATTAGGCAGTATCAATTTATTTAAGGAAGTTTTTTATATGTGAATTATGCAAATTCATGTTAAATAATGTTAAAACATTTTACTATATCTCTTCTTCAGTATCAACTTTTATTAAGGAAGAGTCTTGTGTTTATTTATTACATTCGAGGTTGCTTATTTATAAGCAACTCTAATGTGTGCAAGTTAATAATATGCCAATTCTCAACTCATGATCCGTTTATATAATATCCCTCTTGCTTTTATAGAAATTTTGAAGTCCTATAATAATTCTAGGGGAGAAGTTTCAGGTAACTATTATAGCGCATCCTGATTTGGTGTAAGTGATTGTCAAAAGGTGATTAGGCAAAAATATTTAGAGCTTGTTTGGTACAAGGGATTTGGAGAGGAGGGGAAGGGAAGGAAAATTTTTATAAGTGGAATTTTGAAAAATTAAAGAAGTGGGGTAATTTTTCATACTTTTTTATATTACATTTTCTCTTTATTAAAAATTTATAACCCCACTTCTTCAATTTTCTTAAATTCAACTCCTAAAATTTTTATTTTCCCTCCCCTCCCTCGTACCGAACAGCCCTTTAATGTAGATTTAAACCTCTATCTCTAATTACAAGTAACGTAACGATGTTTATATCCATTTTATCTTTCATGTTTAATGGGTTGTTTTGGATTTGTTTATTTGAGTTTCTGTTTGTCGTTCTAGTATGTAATAGGCTAGTAGCAATAATTAACTAACAGTACGTATCCCAATAATTAAATTTAATAATATATTTTCATTGACTAAATATCAACTTATTTAGGGAATTTTTTTACATATTTGAATTATGAAAATTCATATTAAATAATAATGAAACATTTTATTACATGACTTCCGTTTCAACTTATTTAAGCAAGTTTGTTATATTTTTGAAGCTCATCTTCTGTAAATAATTGAATAAGATTGAGAGGCTTATTTATCACCTGAGAGGTTGCTTATAATAATGCCACCAATTCTCAACTCATCATCTGCTTACATAATATGCCCTCTTCCTTTAAAGAATGGTATTGTAGTGATGGTAATTTATGTACTTGCGGATGGACGGACTAGCCCCTTCAGAGGAAACGTGTGTGCCCTTCTGAGGAAAAGAGAGTGTGTGGGGTCATATTTGAAACATTATTGAATACTAAATGTGGTCGCTTCTTCAAGCTAGGATTCAAACTTTGGCTTGCCATATTGGGAAAGACTAACCCTTTCACTGCGCTTTTGTCTATTAAGTTTGTAGTTTTTTCCTCGAAGCATCCTTTTTAATCATACGCATTAATGGATCTTGACAAGGGGTTTTTTATAAGGGTGGCGTAGCCATTTTGAAAAGTAATAAAAAGTAGGAAGGATCACAATGAATAATGTTTCACTAACCCATGCATTATAACAAAAGGAGTACATAAGTCAAAACAACCACATACATATTAGATCAAGTACTCTCGCCTGTCATGTAGGTGACCTAAGTTTAGTCAGTAGTTAATTCAAGGGTTAAGGTACTTAAATAGCCATCAACTTTTCTCAAAAGTGCACAAATAACCATGAACTAATTTTAGAGCAAAAGTAACCATAAAGTTTTAAAAAATATGCAAAACCATTAAGTTACTGTAGCACCGTTAATTTTTTATAAAGGTTTTCTACAGTAAATTAATAGTTTACTACAGTAATTTAACGGTTTTGCACTATTTTTGGAAGTTCATTGTTACTTTTGCTCCAAAAAATAGTTCATGATTATTTTTGCACTTTTGAAAAAAGTTGATGGCTATCTAAGCAACTTAACCCTTAATTCAATGTCATTCTTGCATCTTAGACTTTTATTCTTTTTGTTCATTTACTAGTCATAAGTAACGAAATTCCCTATAGTTTGTTTTGGCTTTGTTTAATTTGTGTGAGCTTTTTACATCTCATACGATCAAAGTAACAATTTTCATTATAGATTTCTTACTAAATAAAGACACTAGTCTGAATAGCCTGTTGTCGTCGTCACATAAGCATTTCACCTAGCTTATTTTTACTTACATATTTTATTTCCCAAAAATTAAAAAAAATTAATGACTTGCCATTTTATTCTTTTTCCTTCTCTTTAACCGCCACCATCATCCTCTGCAACCTCTTTCCTTCTCTTTACCTTTCAAGTTTCCACCACTTGCCAGGATCATCTAGAATATCAAGAAGAAAACACTTGTAATTAAAAGAGAAGGATTTAAGCAAGGGAAGAAAACAATGGAAGTTGGATATCGAAATAGAGAGCTAAAGAGGAAGGTAATAGTCGTCAGATCTTTTTGTCCCGAGTTTCGGTCGTTGACGTTGCATCCTCACCATCGCCGGATATCTTGCCCATAAACAAACCACACTATTCAACCTCCTTCTACTTAAACCCAAACTCATATTCGTTCATAAAAAAAATTACTAATTATAATATGTCAGTAAGAAAAGTGTGATTCTGTTGTTCTGTTCCAAGAGTTTGAAAATTGCTTTATATTAGAACGGTTGGAGTGAGATAAATGAATTTTTTATAAGGATTGGCCTACATTAGGAATCAACTTTAAACCCTTATTTATTTAACTTAGTGGTAGATGTTCTAACTAAATCTATAAAATAGGAGATATCTAATGCATGCCTTTTCCAGATGATATTGTTTTGTTGGCTAAATCCAAAGAGGAAATTAACTCTACACTTAAAATATGGAAACAGATTTTAGAGTGGAAAGTCTTTCATTTGAGTAGGAGCAAAATAGAATATATGTATTACAATTTTGACAAGCGACAAGCTAAAAGTGAAGTGGAAGTTAAATTGGAGGCAAGTTATTCCGTAATGTGAGTGACAAAATTTAGATATTTGGGATTAATATTCAACAAGATGGTGAAATTGATGGAGATGTTAATCATAGAATTCAAATTGGATGGTGTAAATGGAGAAAATCTACAAAGTTATTTGTGATCGGAAAGTACCTAGCAAAGTAAAAGGGATGTTTTATCACACTACTATAAGACCAACAATGTTATATGATAGTAAGTGTTGGCCTTCAAAAGGATAACATGAAAATAAAATGGGAGTAGTCGAGATGAAGATGTTGAGATAGATGTGTGGTGATACACGAATAGATAAGATTCGTAATAACCACATACGCGAATGAGTTGAAGTAGCCTCTATTGAAGATAAAATAATGGTAGAAAATTATTTGAGGTGATTTGGACATGTGCAAATAAGGTTATTGAGTGCACTGGTAAAGTAGGTTGATTAAGCAATATAAATGTATAGAGCCTTATAAAAAGATGCTAAGGGAGACCGAAGCGAACATTCAACGAGGTTACAGGAATAAACCTTTTGGTCAATAACCTATATAAAAATATGATTTTCAACATAGGACAATGACGTTGTTCGTTCCATGTAGCTAACCCCACCAAGTGGCCATTAAGGTTTTGTTGCTGTTGATTAAAGTCTTTTTTGGAATATAATATGCAAGCCAATTTTCTTTAAAGCTTTTGAATTTACTCCATTCCTTTATTGATACTCTCTTTTACTTCCATGGAAAGTTCATTTACATGTCTGCAAATTATCGGAACAAACTTGTTTGAAGGTGAGGAAAAGCCAGATGTTAAAACAAAGAGAAGGAGCTTCTGAAATGGAGGAGGAGAAGGTTTTGAAACAAGGTGAAGAAGGCTTATACTTTTTTATTTTTTATTTATTTTTTGGATGAAGTCATAATTTGTGGCATATTATGTTACATGTCATAGTCACCTTGGCACATGTTGGTTAACTGACCATTGATTGTTAAGTTATTCAATGGTAGGGCAAATATCCTACTTTTTAATACTCCCGAGGAATTTTTGTCTCTTTAAATACTTCCAAATACTCAATATTCCTAAGTGGAAACTTTTAGGATATTTTAACATGTTAACCCTTGTATAATTTTGATAGCATTATTACTTAAATAATGTTTAGAGTTAATCTTGTTGTTGAAAAAGAAAACAAAAACATACAACTGTAGACCCATGAAATAACAACGTTATCAAAAGAATTATTCTACCCACTTGACCTTTTTAAGGTATTAATAAAGTTAAAGTATTTATATTTATTTTTAAAAAAATTTAATTGGTCTTACTTATAAATTGATACATAATTTAATGATACACAATATAAACTATAATTCAATAAATTATTTAGATTTTAAATATCTTAAAAAAGTCATCAATTGGGTCTCAATTATCAAAATGAGAGAGTAAATTAAATATATAACAAACTGCCAAATCATAGTATACCAAAGACATATTTTTTTCGGGAATTTAGAAGTCACCGTGAGGTAATTTTTTAATTTAATTTCAGCATTTCGCTAAAAATAAATCCCGCATTCCACACACACGTGTGTGTGATCTTGTATTGGATATCTTAAAAAGACAATTGTGGGGTGCCATTTAATGATTATTAAAAATAAAAATGATAGACGCTTCTTTCATATTTTTTAGATATATTTGACTATGTGTACAAAATTAGGCTACTAGCTAATTATTCTGATTAAATTCAAATCGTTTTGAATTTTGGATAATTTTATCTTTATTTTAATACGATAGGCTTTTACTTAATACGATTGGAAATTTTATCTTTATTATGATAATTTAAATTATTTTAAATACCTTAGGTGAAAACCCTTCACCAAAGAAAAAATATATAGTATCTTTAAGAAAACTATATCATTGCTTAAAAATTAAAATAAAATATATGTATCCTTAAAAAAATTAAAATCTCTCTCCCTCAAACCTCAATCCTTATATATATGTGTGTGTGGGTATTCTTAACAGAGGCCACATTCACCGGCTCAAATGCTTTCTACAACCAATCTACTTACTATGAGTCTATTTAGTTATGACTTATCAAAAATGACTTATTTTTATAGGTGACTTATAATAAGTAACTTATGAATATAAGTAACTTATGAGAAGTCAATTGTGTTTGGATAGGGTAACAAAAGTGACTTATTTTCATAAATCACTTATATTTGGATAAGATAAGTGGAAAAGTGAAATATGATGAATTTTTTTAAGTGAGTTTTATAATGAATTTTTTGTTTAAATTTTTTTGGAAAAAAAATCTTCTAATGTATGAAAAATAATAATAATGATTTAATATATTGAGCAAGAATTTTCTTTTATGTTGTCCCCATTAGTTTTGAAGGGGGGAAATAATAAAAGTACACTACTAAAATAAATTGCTCATTAATTATATAACCTACATATCTTAAACAAGATGGTCTCTGATTGTATCACGAAACCAGTTTATATAGGTTAAACTTCGACTAGATGAGGTTCCTTCTTGATATTGATGATCATTATCTTTGATAGTGATATTTTCTCATTCCCCTTCCCTAAAATCCACATCAATCTGAGAATTGTGCTCGATAAGATTATTTCTTTTTCTATTTTTTTTTTTTGGTATAAACGGAGCAACGCCCAAATCAACTATTCACTTTAACAAATCTTGGGCATGAAACACCCATTACATCCATATTCAGCAAGTTGTGCAAACCCACAGGAGGTTCACTTAACTGCCTCATGCCAAAGCTATTTTTTAAGCTCCAATTTGCTAGCCAGTCTGCACAGCAATTTCCTTCTCTATATGTATGTACTACCTGTAATTCCCATCTATCATCTAACCACATTTGAATTTGCTTTAGGAATCTATCCTTCACAATCCCTTTCTCAATGAATTCCTTCAGCCTCACTGCAAGTGCCATGGAATCAGACTCAATAATAACACGTCTACATCCCATCTGCCGTAGTAGCCAAAAGCCAAACCACAATCCCCATATCTTTGCTCTAAAGCTTTACAAATTCCTATTATTATTCACAAACCCACCAAGCCATTCACCTTATTCATTTCTTACCAGACCTCGACATCCCCCTACTGGTCATCTTGACAAATGTATCCATGACAAGAATCCGTAACCTCTAACTTAACCAACAATATTTACAACCAAACTTAACAAATTTTACAAGGAAGCATATGAACAAAGACAACACTTACAACGCCAAAACAAATGACGCTTCTGTACAGTAGCCACAATCAAACCACAGCGCCAATAAATACAATTTTATAGCCATTTATGTGCAACCACAAAACAGAGACAGCAATCTTGCGCCGCAACAAAGACAAAAATAAAACACAAACTAATGCCTTGGTTCGGAGGAGGGAGTATATAAACATGGAGCTACATGCTTAGAAAATTCAGTAAAAGAGAAATGGAAGAAATTGAAATGCCGACATTAAAGATAGAAAGGCCGTCGCAAAGCCACCACCGGAATGCACTGTTTCGGCGAGCTTCATATATGAGAAATAGACAAATCAACCTACCCAAACATGTAGATTAGACACCCTTGACACTCAGCAACGCTGCCCTTCACAGCTTCAGCCACGGACGAGTTCTACAGACCACAAAATCACAATTGGCTTCGCAACCCATGCAGGAGAAGACAGCCACCTACTTCACCATCAACCACCAAGGTGAGAGACCCAAACACCATCAAAGGATGGCACTCACTAAAATTGAGAGAGAGAGAGAGAGGCCAAAACTCACCAACTGAGAGAAATTGAAAGTCTAAGCGAACTAGCTTCTTCCCACCACCAGCAACCATGAAGAGAAAATGAGATCTGATGGGAGAAAAGATTCCGAGGGAGCACCGAGAAGAGAAAATCTCAAAATGGGACTGTCGGTGCTTCGAACTGGGAGACAGTGGGAGTGACGATGGAGCACCTTCCTTCCCACCACCATTCGATCGTGAAACGAGCTTGAGATCTAGTGGTGTTGTTTTCCAGAAAGGCACGGAGAAGAGAAAAAAAAGCAGAGATCAAAGGGAGTGTCGAGAGAGCTAGGTTAAGAGTGGAGAGAGGGGGGAGTGTCTAATTGGAGAAAAGAGAGATGCAATGGTTATTTTTTTCGACACCGCTCAGTGATAAGTCAAAAAAAAAATGGCTTAACATTTTCAGTAACTTTTCTACATAAGTTACTTTTTCATATTTGTCCATCCAAACACTCAAAATAAGAAAGCTCCTTATATTTCTAAACCACCACTCCTCACCACTAGAAAAAGCCTGAATCAAATAAGCCCTATGTCTATTAATGATGAGATCCTTCTAATAATAATCTTTGTCACTATTGAATGCCTCTCTGCATTAATAATAATTGCCTTTTGCCTTTGGACAGCTTCCTATGAACATTATCCTCCCCTTCCACCTACGCTTACCAAGCTCTTTCCCACTTTCACCTACTCCTCCTCCACAACCGCAACAACCACCGCCACCAAAGAAGCTAAGGAGTACAATGACTCTCCACCAGAGTGTGCTATTTGCTTGATCGAGTTGAAAGACGGAGACATATGCCGAATGCTCCCTAACTGTGACCACTTCTTTCATCATAGTTGCATCGATGAGTGGCTCCAAACAAGCGACACTTGCCCATTGTGCCGAGAGGTCATCAATCCTTTGCCGCCACCAGAAACCATGTCAATGCCTAAGAATACAGAGTCGTCTCTGGGAGAAGAAGTGGTAGTAGAGATTCTAGACGAAGAGGATCACTAAAGGCAGAGGTAGAGCATGCTAGCATCTGGGAAGGGGTATTTCAGTTAGCTGTTTCGTTCGTTTTTGTACTATAAAATCTATATCTCAGTCTTTCGTGGTGGGAAATACCGAAACAAACATATACACGTATACACATGTATTTTGGTCCCTATACATCAATTCATGTATGTTTTTTCATAATCAAACGATCTAGTTGTATGTATTCAGAACGAAGTTAAATTTGAAAAAAAAAAAGTAATGACTTTAACTATAGTATCGGTTCATTTTAGGAAGTTTTTTATATTTGAATTATGCAAATGCATGTTAAATAAATTGCTTATTGTGATGTTGCTTATTTAAATAAGCAACTAGAATGTGCCTTTATAGAGTTTTTCAAGTACTACCCTAGGTGATTTCAATATTAGACAAAGCAAGCTGTCAATGGACCAAACCCTCTCCCTTTTTATTGAGAAGGTGCGATCCATACTGCTAGACCCACAACGATAGGTCTATTATTAATTTATTATAATGAATTCAGATTTAGTGTAATTGATTATCTTATAGGTGATTAGGTAAAAATATGAGTAATGAAATTTAAATAAAACTTAACTGAAAATAAACCTCGCGAACTTGGGATGGAGGTCATTCACGTTCATTATCATTCCCTTCCCTCAAAAATCAATAGTAACGACGTTCTTCTGCTTTTTTTTTTTTAATAGACTTAATTTGTTAAATGACAAAATATTAATTTTGTTTAAGTGGGCAGGCTCTGTAAATACAATTCGGATGCTTCTATTCTTTATTATTGTACTCTTATTCTATTCCCCTAATCTTCACATTTCATTTAATATATGGTCAGAAATCACCCCTCATATCTACCCACCATAAAAATCATGAAGACTTATTAAAATAAAGGAAACTTTTTATTATTAAATTAAAGATGATTTAAACCAACTTATAATAAAAGATTATAGAATGAAATTTATCTTAAAAAATCAGAATTAATTTATGAAAAAAGATTATGGAAGCCGAATTAAAATAAAAAATCACTCTCTTAAATTATAGAGACTTGCTAGAATAAATGAAACATTTTTACATCAAATAAAATAAAGTAAACTGATTTATTATTTAATATCATTTTAAAAAAGGAAAATTTTGTTATCATAATAAAATAAAGAAAACCGGTTGGTGAATGAGAATACGCCTTAGAATAGGAAAATGGTGTCAATGTAACCAGCCCATCAAATTGTAATGATCTATAATGCCACACATTCTTATTGCACTGTTATTTAATAAGTATACATTGACTACCTTATGTTTTACCTAAATTACACAAACATCCTATCTATTTTGAAAACTTTTACATACCTCCCTTCTATTTAAAAAGCATGTAACTAAAATCTCCTTACATATTTGAAATTCCATTTCCATCATTTCAACCATTAGTTGTTAAGTTTGACTATTACATATTTACGTTGATTAAAACACCCCTCTTTCAACAAATGAA
>JBAGKO010197914.1:0-14276 GCA_037177275.1 Acacia concinna
TTTACATATTTATCTTTCTATTGACAAAACTTAATTTTATTTTGATCACAACGGTGCAATAATTTTTTTAACAAAAAAATTATGTTAACGAAAAAAATCATTTAAATCCCTTTAAAATAAATATAGATATTTAGAGATTTAAAAGACTTATAGATATTTATTTTATAAATATAGATATCTATGGATGTAAAAGAAATATATATATATATATATATATACTCACAAAACAAATATAGATATTCAGAGATTAGATGACAAATATATATAGATATTTATCTTTTAAATGATTTTATAAAAAGAATAAATTAAGGCGTTAATATAAATATTCTTATATAAATGTTCATATTTGTCTAAATGCTCTTACGAAAAATGATTGTATTTGGTGCCCAAAAAAATAGTTCTTTGCTAAATTTGCACCTTAACCTTTTAAAAATATATTAAAATAATAGACAGTAGGACCCACACTTAACGGCGTTATTAAGTGTATTTAACGGTATTGTCATTTTTGCCCCAAAAGAAATTGTTTATTGTTATTTTTGCACCCCAAAATAGTCAATTTTATTGGGAACCCCTGACGAAATAGTTTTTTGCCAAATCTGCCCCTTAACCCTTCATTAAAATACATGGACTAGTATTTGAGTATTTTATTCTGTAGGAAATTTGATGGGCTAAAACCTATGTTTATAAACTTTAAACTTTAATGACCAAAAGCAAAATAAAGACAAATTATGAGAATCAAAACCCTATATTAACCCCCCTTTTTTTTTATAGAAACAAGGGTTAATGGGTATATTTAGCAAAGAACTAATTCGCCAAGAGCGTCCAACACAATTAACTATTTTTTGGTGCAAAAAATAGCAATGAATAATTTTTTTGGGCAAAAATGGCAAGATCGTTAAATATACTTAATGGCTGTTAAGTGTGGATCTCACTGCCTATTATTTTAATATATTTTTAAAAGGTTAAGATGCAAATTTCGCAACCAACTATTTTTTTAGTTAGCAAAGACAATTATTTTTCGTACAATCATTTAGGCAAATATAAGCATTTATATTAACGTGTTATTTTATTCTTTTTATAAGATTGTTTATAAAATAAATATGGGCGTTTACATTATAATTAAAGGGATTTAAAAGGAACTAGGAAGTTAAAATATTTTAGATATTTCCATTGACAAAACTTGATTTTATGTTGATAAAAAGGGTGCAATAAATTTTTTTTTTACAATAAAATTATGTTAATGAAAAAAACTATTTAAATCCCTTTAAAATAAATATAAATATTCAGTGATTTAAAAGACTTATAGATATTTAAAAAATAAATATAGATATCCAGGGATGTAAAATAAAAATATATATCTATATTCACAAAACCAATATAGATATTCAGAGATTTAGAAGACAAATATATATAGATATTTATAAAACAAATCAAGAGATTTAAAAGAATTTAGGGATTTAAATAATTTTGGTCTTTAATATATTTGTCTTGTAACAAAATTTTTTATGTTGCCCTTTTGGTCAAAATAAAATCAAGTTTTTTCAATTAAAAGATAAATATGGTCATTTACAAGACAAATATGTGAATGTTCAAAAAATTTTAACTTCCTTCATTCTTTTAAATCCCTTTAGTTATAATGTAAAAATTCATATTTATTTTCTAAATGATTTTATAAAAAGAATAAATTAAGGTATTAATATAAATGGTCATATTTGTTTAAATGCTCTTACGAAAAATAATTATCTTTGGTGCCCAAAAAAATAGTTCGTTGCTAAATTTGCACTTTAACCTTTTAAAAATATATTAAAATAATAGGCAATGGAACCCACACTTAACGGCTATTAAGTTTATTTAATGGTATTGTCATTTTTGCCTTAAAAGAAATTGTTTATTGCTATGTTTGCAATCTAAAATAGTTAATTATGTTAGGCGTCCCTGACAAAATAGTTATTTTCCAAATCTGCCCCTTAACCTTGTAAACAAATATTCTCCAACTAGAAACAATAATCTCTAAAACTATTGTTGGCCAATGAATGTGGACACCTCACAGTTGGAATTCAAACAATTATTCATTGGGTAGAGTAAAAATCTCTCTCTCTCTCATGTTGAGTAATTTCTTCATGAGATATTGTATGTATTTTGTTGTAATTCAGAATTATTTCTTCTATTAAAAAAGAATTAACTAAAACGTAATGGCCCTAGAAGTATTTATTTGAATCTTTATATGTCATGTCATATTGCATAATAAAATGTTTTTTTTTTCAAAAGTTATGAGTTGGAAAGTTTTTAAATTGTAGCAATATCGCCCTAGACATTATTTAAGTTATGTTTAATAATTAGTTGACTAAATATATTAAACTAACAATACACATGTCATCCATTTAATTTTTATTTTGGGTTTAGATGTAAACGTACCCTGCAACCTTTTCACTTACGACCAATTATGGCTCTGAAAATTTTTAAATGTAGCAAATTCACTTGGTTGTTGTCCATATCATGCTTTCTTGATAGTTGACCAAATGTACTTATCTGACATGTTTGCATTATTGACTTTTTTTTTTCAAGTTATATTTGTAAATAAGGGATTTTTTTGCTAAAAAAATGTATTCTGGAATGGAGAAAATCAAAACGGCGAAAGCATATTGCGGAATAAAGAGAAAACTGAAGAGGTACTTGCATATTTCAACATTGCTGGATGTTGGGTACTAGAGCAATAAGTTTTGATGTTGTTCTCAATAAATATAGAGAAAATTGTGATGAGGTTTCAAGTAAAAGAATATACATCAAATAGGTTCCTTAAAATTAACAAATTACAATGAGGGCCCTTAGAACTTTTCTGTTATTTATTCCAATTGTCCATTTATCAAAATGCCTTTAGTGTTTAGCCTGCCATTGTGGTTGTGAATGGGCAGCACCTGTGGTCATCAATGGGCAGCCTTTGTAGTTGTTAATGGTCTGGGCAACCCCTGTCGTTGTCAATATCAGCTCATATGAGTGTTAATGGTTGCCTTTGTAATTGTCAATGCATGCTTAGAATTGTTAAATAACAAGGACCAGCCATTGACCCCTACAAGGGCCGGCCATTGACAATAATAGGGGCAACCCATTGATAATCACATGGATAGCCGAAACACTAAAAACATTTGAGTAAATGTATAATTAGAATAAATGACATAAAAATCTAAAAGGCCCTCATTACAATTTATTGATTTCATAGCACCTCTTTCATGTAAACTCCTTTGAGATTTGATCACAATTTTCCCCTAAATATATTACTAGTACATTAATATTATTTCACTCCTTTTTCCATCATGCATCTTTGAACGTCTGTGTCCCCTTCTCGTTATTCATTTGATTCTCTTGTGGGGCCCACGCATTTGCTCCATCTCTTTCTTTTTTTAAATTATTTTTTACCTTTTTTTATTTGTTTCTCATCCTTTTAATTTTCCTCAATATTCAATGTGCGGTTCTTTGATAAATACTTCCCAGATTTTTTGTTTATAAGAGTCTACATTTGAATTGGGTTCGATAAAAGTTGGCTGAACGTATAATGAGTTTTTTTTTATACTTTACCCCTCATTAATTATATAAATTGTAGTAATTAAAAGATTATTGATACTGATAACTATATTTACTCTATTTCTCTTTCTTACTTACCCATCATAAATAAAGACATACTTAACGAAAAGGTTTATTTTAGACACCGTCATTGTTTTTAGCTTATTTTCTTAAAGTGCTTAATTCAGTCATCGAGCTATTATTGATATTACAAGAGGGATATACATACATACATATCTGTGTGTGTACACACACATATGTACATATATATATATATATTAGTCTTTCTCTCTCTTGAATCTCATAATGTTTCCTACATAATGTAATAAGATATAAGTATATTTTATATTAAAATCCTATTTATCTTATAATTGATCAAAGATAAATTAAATAGGAATAATATATTCATAAATTTAATTAAATACATCTTAATCTACACCTATTTAATTATAAAATATATGTTTACTCTAGTTCACAATATATGACAATTTAACTAATTAATGAGAAAAAGAAGTAGTAATTTACTCATTAAATATGTCATAAATTAAAATTTCTTTCAATTTTACCTTTATCAAAAAATGTGTTTAAAAATTTTTTATAAATTAAAACTTCTTTCACGTAAGGAAATATAACACTAAAATTTAATGGTTAAATATGTCTATTGTCATGTACTTAGAGGCGGAATTCATGAAAATATAAAAAAATAACATTTGCGGTTAACAACCATTATTTATTTATAAAAAAATGATAGTTATTGCGAAACAACCATCATTTACTCTCTTCTCAGCACTCCTTCAATTTCCTTACTCAATTTTTAACCAACCCTAAGACATTTGATAAGTGGCTATTTTATAATTAAATGGATATAAATTTTAGAATGAAATATACTAAATCAATAAATATTATATATATATATTTGATTTATTTATATATATATTTTTTTTATATCTAACCGTAAGATAAAAATAATTTTTTTATGCATAATCTACTTATATATTTTAATTCTTTTATAGAAAAAGAAAAGATAAAGAAAGTCGTGATGCAGGCGGGTCCCCTGTTATATTGCAACCAAATAATCGACGCACAAATTCTACAACAACACGAAGGGGCGCATTTAAAGGAGATATAATAATTATTAAATCAGAGAATATCTAGAGAATCAGAGCGGAAGAAATCAGTACGGGGCAATAAAAGGAGATGCACCGATAAAACCATTCACACATGCGACAGAAAAAAAGAAAAAAATTATGAGTGGAAGAGGCGCAAGAGTTAGAATATAAAAGCTGATTCTACTTCTTTTAATTTTCAAATTTTTTGTTATTCTCATTAATCTAAAAAGGGATTTTAGAACAATATTCTTATTGGTTATTTCAACTAAATTTTTAAATTTTTTAGTTGGGGTAGGGAATTAGGGATATAGTCAAATAGAAGCGAATTTTTTATTATTATGTTTTGACTCTTTTTATAAGAATTTTATGAATATGTTTTAATTTTTGATAATTATATCTATTTTCTCATTATTTACTTGATTTGTTTGACTGGCTACAATAAAATCTAATATATGGGTTATCTTGATAGATTGAGAGGTGAAGAGATAACTGATAGGTGAAAATTTATATCCTAAAACTCAGCAAGTGCAAATGCCGTATCAAATAATAAAGTGATGAGAAGGTATCATTTCTATGAGGACTTGGTATCTAAACCCCGTACAGCATTGATTTTACATTTTTGTGAGTGACCCAACTTGAAATTAGAGTAAAAATCAAATTAAAATGAAATAATTACTCTTATTAACAAAAAAAACAACTCAGAGTTATTAATCCCTTATTTGCTTCTTATATTTTACCCATACTAAATTTATTTCAATTTAATTTTTTCAGCTAATTTAAAGTTTAAATGTTTATAAATGCCTGTCAATCCATTTATATACCTACTTCAATTAATTATACAATGTCTCACACAATTATATAAGATGCCATTTAGTTTGGAATCATTATAATTTGACTATGCGGAGCTTATAAGTATATTTCTATTCTAGATGCAAATTAGATTGAAATCTAATTACACACTATTTAATCTCATGGTCAATTTAAGATTTCCTTCGTCAAGTTCAATCCTAAATCTCCAAAACATGCTCAATGGTGGCCAATCACTAAGCAAAAAATAAAATAAAATAAAAGCAAGTTTAAATAACCTGAATAAAATTAAGCAAAACTAATAGTGGGAACAATATCTAAGTCTCAAATATGTTTATAGTTACTATGAATTGTAAGAAAAACTAGCCACACATGGCTTTATTGATGATTTTTACTAATAAGAAAAAGAAGAATAATAGAGAATCAACAATGCTGAGGAGAAAAATATAAACTACAAATTAACGGAGTTTCTTTCGTCCTCACTCCTCTGGTTCTTGTTTGTCACTTGAGTTCTTTGCAATGAAGATACTCTCATCTCTCTTCTTTTTAAGTGTATGCATATGCCTCCTTTTATAAGATATTAGATCTTTCTTGCCTTCCAAGTCATCTTGCCTCTTTTCTCGAAGTCTCAAGTTTCCCTTTTTTGCATTAATTTCAAAACAGCACCAATCCTATCAATCAAGAAAAAAAAAAGGAAACAATATTATGATGATGATGATGATATAAAAAAACAACTGGAACTTTTTTTTCAGTTTTTGTTGGAGAAAACTTCCCATAATTATTTTTATTCCCTAAACTTGTATTTTAAGTTGAAATTCCACAATTCTACAAATGATGCACCAAACTGCTATTTAATCTAATCTTAAAAAAATATCTTTAATTTAGTATAGATTACTTCCCTAATATATCCAAATATATTCCAAATCTATTAAAAATTGGAAGTCATCAAGAATCTAGATATAGAGAAAATGGTTATCAGAATGTTGATTCATATCTCATGATTTGATTCAAAATTATGTGGGAACGATACTAATATGTTGATGTATCTTATTTATGTATGTTGTGATTCTATGAGTGATACAAGCCAAAATTGCACGATATAAGCGATTCATGCTATTTTAGATGAATTCAGTCATGCACATATGGAGTCAAATCCAACACCCAACTTTAGAAAACCCTTTTTTTTGTTTTGTTTTTCTAATTCTGTCCATATCTATTTAGGAATTCTATAATTCTACTTGATTCCCTCTCACTTATCCTTATCAAAACCCTAATATTTTCCCTAAAGTGTTATTTGCCTTTAAAATGCTAATATGTACGAATTTTTGATGTTTTCTTATGTGAAAATTACATTAACATTATGTTTAAAATTGACTATGAATCTTATGATACACTATACATTTTGATTCATGATTTCAAAAATAAACTTTTGATTCACGATTGGTACCCCAATTTAATAAATAGACACAAATTATTTAGACTAGGGCTATTTCTAGATATTTGTGGTGATAAAAAATATACCTTCATGGTTTAATTAGTTGTGTGAGTGTCCTGAAAACAAGCTCAACATTAATTAAAAAGGGACTAATAATTTGGGAGAATATTATGACATTTTTGGAATAGTTATCACTATAATTAATTAAAAAGATTTACCTCAAATAATAGAAATTAGCAAACTCTGGGTGAAACCCCCAACCCCAATACTTTAAATTAATTCTTAGCGTATTATAATATATTTTCTTCTCACTTAAATCTTATTTAAATTAGTAAATTATAACTTCTTTGTAGGTACGATCTTAAAATACTCTAAGATTATTACTACTTTGATCTCATACACTTGTGGGGGCGATTAACATCAACATTGAACACCGATTGTTGATAGAGATGATCAGGATTGGAGGGGGAAATAAGTTACACGAAACATCCAAACAAGAAGATTGAAACATGGAGAATCGAATAAGGACATGGTTGTGGTTTAATGAGCGGCAGACAGAATGATAGAGAAAAGGGGGGATGAAGTAGTAATGGGTTTTAAATCAAATATTTTAAGAAATTATGGGAAAAAAAAAAGAAAATTATGAACGAAAAGAGAGAGACCGAGAGAGGAGTAGAGGTCGAAGGATTGCCATAAGAAAATGGAACGAACATTGGGGTGGAGAAACCATTAATAGGAAAGAGTGAGGACTGAGGAGTGAGTATAGGTCGGAAGAAGACGTGGGGGACTCCAGTTATTAAATTATTACTCCCTCGGTCTTAATTATAAAGATCTATTGACTTTTTTAGAGAATTTTAAAATTTTTTTAAAAGAGCTAATTACATTACTTTAAAACATTAAAATTTATTATTTTTCTTCAAATTATGTTGTTTGACTTATGAACTAATATATAATATAATAAAACACAATATATAATATGATTAAGTAATGTAATTAGCTTTCTTAAGATTCTTCAAAAAAGTCAACAAGCCCTTATAATTAGGATTGGAGGGAGTATTTTTTTATTGGAATGTACAATACAAGGGGTCATGTAAATGACGTGGCAAATTGAGTTCAGGTAAAAATTCTTCAGTATTTATATTTTTAAAATTTTTAATACACTTTATTTAAGTGTATTGTCAGTATTGTTTGTTAGATGAGACTAACACTGTTATAATTAAGGAACTAAAAATACATTTTATAAACTTCTAAAAATACACTTTTTAAACTTAGGGGTTAAACTGAACACTAGAGCAACTATATGTATAATGTAGTCTAATTAATTAATATTATGGCAGTATAGATTTTGATTATAATGGCATATTATTTGACAATACATTACGGTTTTTTACAAAAAGTACTTTAAGTATGGTTCTCCACAAAAAAAAAAAAAACGTTACGTATTCTTTAACCTTAAAAACCGGGATTCCAAAAAATATAAAACATAGGGAGTTGGGAATATTATGGTAGTATAGATTTTGATTATGATGGTATATTATTTGACAATACATTACGATTTTTCACAAAAAAATCTTTAAGTAAGTACAATTCTTCACAAAAAACGGTTAAGTATTCTTTAATCTAAAAAGTGGGATTCCAAAAAATATAAAATACAATGAGCTGGGAATCTGAAAACAATTATGAAACTCAATTCTTACAACTCATAATCCAATGTTTTTTTATGATGGAACAAAAAATTATCCAACGTTTTTGAGCATTCATAGTGGGTCTCATATTATTCTTTTCATAGGTTTTGCTCTGCCGATATGGGTTTCTTCCTCCACCACTAACACGTCTTTATTGTGTAACTCTTTTTTTCCTCATGATTCTTTCTCGGGTAAACTTTCATATTTATTTGATTAAAAATTTTTCAAATAGTTTAGGAACAAGGTCACATTGGATTATCGAGGATGAAGAATTGCAAATAAAAAGTTATATCTAAATTCTGATGACAGCCTTTGATTTGAAGATAAAAATAGAGAAAAAAACACCAGAGAAAAGTATAGAGCACGAAAACATTGAAGTAAAATGGTAAATTTTTTTATTATTTTATTGTAGTGAAAATAATTTTGATTTTGCTAGATTATATAGACTAAAATCAACACAAATTTTCTCCTTATTTGTAGCAGCTTGTTAATTAAGTCACGATTACTTGAATGTTCAACCTCTTATGTTCCTAAACTTTAACAGGTTTGCTGAAATCAAATTTGTGAATCAGATCTAAGTTTTGCTCAAGTTTTAATATTTGCCAATTTTCACTATATATTATATTTTTATATTTATATTATCATTTTGCAGTTAAAGGATATTATGCGAGTAGAACTTTGATTACAGATACATGATTGACAATCTGCAACAAATTAAAGGCATCCAAGAATACTGTAGAACTTTTATAATAGATTTTCTCTTAAGATTCAAAAAATTATAAGATAATGTTTTACTGTGAGAGTGTTTAATTGAATTTAATACATTAATGTTATTAAGAAAGAACCGTTATGCACGCCTTTAATATATTACGGTTCGGAACCATTATGTACCTATGCCGAACACACACACACACACAACCATGATTTATAACCTATAATAATCTATATGTATGATTTTGTAGTACTCACTCATATGCTTTTTATAAAGGGGGAATTTCAATAAAGGACCGCAGTTAGGAATTAATATCAATGCAGCCTATAAACAAGTGAATAGGTCATGTGAATAAGAAAAATCCATGTTCATATGACCCATTCACTTGTTTATGGGCTGCGCTGATATTAATTCCCAACTGCAGTCCTTTACTGAAATTCTCCCTTTTATAAAAGACAACTTGTGGCTATCTCACGTTTTTTTATAATAAGCACTGAGAGATTTTCTCTATATCTTTCCTCACATTGTATATCTATTTAATTACTTATATTACCATATCACTGTATTCAGCTCCCACACACAACCTCTCTTTGTGATAACTCCAAATTTTAAGAATAATAATTAGAGATGAGAATGCACTTTTAATATTCTTAGAATAATATTTTGAGAGTTAAATAGGCCAATTATGATAGAAAAATATTTAAAATATGTTAATATTTTTATTTTATAATTTTAGACTTATTTTGAAGAAAAATACTTAGGAATTTATTTTTGATCCGGAAATTTTTAAGGAATTATTCGAGGAATTAAGAAAACTAATGGACAGATAAGATCAATAAATAATTTTGAGGTTAAATATATGAATTTATTATAATTAATTTAAAAAATAGAGTAAGGACTAAATTAGAAATTAAGAAATATTGGAAGGGCCCAATAGATATTTTAGCCTCATACGTATAACACACCTTTTTTATTACCTTCCATCATGCATCACACTTAGTTTCTCATTTCCGCTGCACAACTGAACCAGAAAACAGAGAGAAAACGAGAGAGAGAAAGAGAGAGAGAGGGAGCTGAAGTGGAAGGAAAAGTGAAGATCACTTGCATGCAAGGCTAAATCTAGACTAAGGTAAGGGTCTGAATTCTGAAACCATATGTTGGATAGAGAGAGAACAAGAAATTCAAGAAACTCAAAATTCTATTATTGATATTTCTAATTGATCCTTGAATAAGGAAGGTACATATGAGTCTTTATATAGGAAAACTTAGAATCTAATTTTTATGAAACCTTCAAATTTCAACACTTCCTTCATTCTGATTGGGAGAAAAGGAAGAAAGTGTTCCGGTTTCCAGATCAACTCCGGGTTCTGGTTCAACGTCCGGTCCTGGACGGCTCACCCCGGACTAACCATCAAGACGGTCTGAACATGTAAACTAGGCCACTTCAATGAACGGGTGACTGCCAGACCGGTTGGACCGTCAGGTCCAATCTGACTCTAAAAACCTTGATTCAAGACAAAATGAATACAACAATATTCAGGACAAAGTGAAATGGTAAACTTATACATATGAAAAATTTAATGATGTAATTTATATAATAAAAAAAGAATTTCTTTTCTCTTTACAATGTAAATAGAATTACATGATTATTAATTTGCCTATTTTTTATTTTTCTAAAAGAATTAATTTATTTTATAAATATAGATATAATTATTATATTTAATTTTATGAATTGAAATATTATATATAGTAATTTCGAAAATAAAAATTGCAGGTTGATTTTAGTTCAACTATTTAAGGACAAAATATAACCAATTTGTGATGTGGTAGAAAAGCACATGTGGACGCATGTGTTGGCTTTGGAGAAATGAGGTGTCAGTGAAATTTGGCAGCCAGCAGCGGTGGCCGAAGGGGTGGCTAAAGGCAACATGTGGTCTAGAGCCGGTAATACGGTTAAAAGTCCGCCCAAATTAAAATATGAGTGATTTGAGTTTAAAAAAAGTGAGACCGTTTTTTAACAAATCTTTTAGGCCCGAACCCATATGGGCTCAGCCCGTGGCGGTTTGGACCGTTGAACTCATGGTTAACTCTATTTTAACCGTATTTTTTTTAAAAAAAATATGTGCAAGCCCAAGTACTGGAGGTCAAGAAAGTGTTACAGCTTCTTCACATCATGTTTCAAATTGTAAAGCTTTAAATTCCAACACTATTAACATTGAATGATTGTTGATTTGTTGGTCACTTTGTAGTTTGTATTTATGTAATGCGTGCAGTGTAGACTATTAATTTGTATATTTTAACTTATAACTTGTAAGTGGAAGTTGACTGATTCCAAACTTCCAGTGGACTTATTAATTATTATCTAAAGCTTTTTAACTATTTCTTTATTATTTGGTTGAGTTGTAACGTTCTAGAGAAAAAATTTCGATGCCCATTTTTTAAAAAAAAAGTTTGTAAAATAGAAGGAAAATATGGGCTGGCCTGTCCAAACTGCCAGCCCAACGATCCTGGTTTGGGCTTGACAAATGTTAACCGATATAAATATGGGTCTTTTAGACCCGAACCCATATAGTCTTAATCTGTGGTGGCCCGGCCCAGGACCAGTGATCCGTCCATATTACTAGCTCTAATGGGGGCATGTGGATTTGCCACGTAGGTGTTTATGGGTGCCACAGGGCTTTTTTTATTTAAAAAAAGAATAAATTCGGGACAGACTAGCAACAATATTTTCAATGGAATATTCCATCGGTAATTTGTTACAGAATTAAAATTCCGTAAATAAACCAACTTGCCACAAAAATTTAATTTATATAGATATTTGACTCAAAAATTTATATAATATGTTTTTCTATTTACAAAAAATAAGAGTTTGAAATAAAAAAAATCCATCTATCTATTTAATAAATATAACAGAAGACATTAATAAATTAGATATCATGTCCATTAGGTCTGCTTAATTAATTTCTTGATATACCAAGGAAAACTAAGAAGCAAATTAAAGTGGTTAGCTAATATATATATATATATATATATATGATCAGAGTGAAATGACAAGTTCATCATCATCATCATCGAAGAAGAAGAGGAAATGCATCTCCAGATTGCTTCTGTTTCTGGTGACGATGGACATATTACAAAAACAACAAGCTGGTTTCTGCAAATTCACGGCGCATCAACATCATTAACAAAGCCGTCAACGACAACGTCAATTACGTCGGTCAAGATCATGCAGAGACGGTTGGGAACAAAGCATTAGTTATGTTGGATTTTGTTTTTGTTTTATGAGAGACCAGTTTCTTCGTAGATCGTATCGTCTCACTGTTTCTCTGATCTCGAAAACAATTGGCGACAGACCGTACGCATGATCCTAATAAACAATCTTTTTCTTGCCCTCCAGGAAAAGATTATACAGTAGCTGTATTTTTCAGCGCAACAATAATCTTTTGTCAACTAAACAAAATTGTTATGGGCGCCACCCTTATTTCATCTTCCAAGTAAAGGACTAATATATATCCTTCCTATTTATTTTATCTTCTTTCTTCAATTTTCATTTAATGTAGGGTACAAGAGCTAATCTACTCATGAAGTATTTTGGCATGAGAATGTAACGTCGTAAACATGTTTTGGGGGGTAAAAGTCAACATTACTACTTCAGAATAATGAAAAAGTAATGTTAGTTGACTCAACGGGTATCACATTTTTACACCATTTTAAAAATTTCATATGTAATTTTATGACCAAAAATGTAAAAATAAAATTTCAGATAATTTTTTAAGACACTTCATGTGTGTTTGATTCAACTGAGATGAGGTTAGGTGAGGTTCATTAAATTTAACTTGGATGATGTTATAAATTTACTTGGTTTAAGAAGATGTGAGGTTCAGTTTGGTTTCTTGTTTGGTTCAGGAGGATAGGTTAGGAAGTTAATTTTCAGTAGACAATTATACCCTTTTCTTTTTAACTATTTATATTGCTTTTTTTTTTTGAAATTTTTTTTATTTAAATTAATATTTAATATTAATGCATGAGCCAAAATTATAAACAATTGTAGGATTATTGTTTAATTCAGCATACAAAAATTTTTGTGATTTTTTTATCACTTAATTTAAATTTTATAAAGAAAAAATAATTCAAATATTAGTTACTTTTACAATCTAATTTTTTTTTTCTAAAATAAAAAAGTGTAAAAAAAGTTGTTTCTCTAACGGCTCATAGCTACAAAGCTAACAAATTCAAGTGCTTTATTTTTTTGGGATACAAGGAATGTAAGCCTGTATGCGACTATGCGTTAGAACTTAGGAGCATAATAAAGTTATCTACAATTTGAGAGAACACTCAGCGCATTGGCATACTGCCATCATTTTGAACTAAATTATGTTAAAAAATGAATAACTACTTATAGAATTAATTATCATCATCAAACTTAAAAACCATAACACCAGTTAAATAATGCAATCTGAAACAGCCAAAATTATGAACTCATGCATTAAAATAATCTTGTCATATGATTTTGATGTTCTCTGCAACACTACCACTGGCTCTTGACAGTTAGATTATATATCATCACATGGCATGCCTTACATAGAGCTTCACTGTTTGCATTGAATCCCATAAAACAAAAACAAAATCCAACATAACTAATGCTGAGCATCGCAACGCATAAGCTAGACCAATCATAGCATCGGCAATGGAGCATTATCGATTGCACTGATGTTTCTGCATCAAATTATTATACAATGGATTCTACAAAAGAATCTCAGGTATCCTAGTGTCCCGCCTAACTAAAGCGTTGTAGAGAATGCTCATAATGAATCAATGATCTCCAAATTCAACAGATCTGCTACCTTCAGATCTCACCTGTCAAATACACGTACAACATCAGGAGGCCTCAACACAAATTACAAAGGTAGAAATTAGGAATTCTAATAAACTAGACTATTTTAGTGGCTGAAATGCATTAAACATACTGA
>JBAGKO010197968.1:0-14272 GCA_037177275.1 Acacia concinna
AATCGACGGGGCAGCAGGGGCAGCTGAGGCCCCCATCCTATAAACTTAGGGGGTAGTTTGGCATGAGGTGAGGGGAGGGGAGGGAAAGGGAGGGTAAATAAAAATTTTAGGAGTTGAATTTAAAGAAATTGAGGAAGTGGGGTTATAAAATATTAATACAAAGAAAATGTAACATAAAAAAATATGAAAAAAATAATTTAAAACTTTTAACCCCACTTCTTTATTTTTTTTTTAAATTTAACTTATAAAAATTTTCCCTCCATTCCCTTCCCCTCCAAATCACTTATACCAAATAAGTCCTTAAAGGACTAAAACTATACTTTAGCAAATTAGAATGGTTAAGGGATTAAAAGTATACTTGATGTAAACTTAAAAGACTAAAAGTATACTTTAGTCAATTGACAAACTAGAAATAAAAAATATAAATAAACATCATTGGTGTTGTCCCACTTCCTTTTTTTTTTTCCCTTTATATGATCATCCAATAATCAATTTGGGGTTTGTGGCTGCCCTTCTTCACATACGTGTCTCTTTTGGGGCTTAAATTCAAGACCCAAAAGAATTTAGTAGGGTCTTACACTGTTAGATTGGCTCTATATTGTTTCCCCTTCCTTTTTTCTAATGAATTATTAAGTATATCGAGTAATTATATAACATCTAGTTAGTTAATAATTTGTTTAGTTAGTTGGAAAATATCAAAATAAAAAATTAATATTATAAAAAAAACTAATGAAATATCAAATATAACTAAATATCTTTTACATATGTTATACAATATTTGGAAGAAGCTGCATTATTTATAACTTGTTAATAATGTGACTCAAGTTGCCAAAAGTTGGAAAAGTGTGGAAAACTCATTGAGACTTGTTGATAGTATATTTTACTTCAATAACAAAAACAAACACAAAGCCTTGAGTAAACTTTATTCAGATATAAAAATAAAGTGTACACAGTATCAACAGTTCGGGGCAAAGAAACAGTATCAATAGTTCAAATTTTATTTTGATATATAATTAAATTTAAGATGGAGTATAATTTGATAGTTGGAATTTAAGGTACAAAAAGAAATTGTTTGAATTTAATTTCTGAAACTTGATTATAGATTTGGATTTTTGAATTACACTAATGGGACCGTTGTACCTACTTCCCAACTTTTGAAAATCAAAATTGTATTATGTAATACGTAAATATTGACTTGTATTGCCAACAAGCAACGTTGGGTTGGTGGGGAGAGCGTGTTGACGTGTTCAATACTTCTTCTCTACCCACTCACATGGATGATTTCTCTGTCCCCACCCCCAAAAAAAAAAATGGTTATTCTATTGGATCACATTTGAGTGTTGTTATTATATTTACATGCGTTTGAATTAGCTTTTTAAAAATAGTATAATAGCTTTTTGAGAATAGTTTATATAAAAAAAATATTCTTAATAAAATGATAATGTTTGAAAAACATGTTATCATAATATCTTATTGGGAAAATTGTATTGAGGTCCTAAATAGGTTATTTATGTTAAAGTGGTCTCGAGATAGAAATAAATTACTATCAAGTCTCAGAGTTGTTAATGGTACCCCTGGAATTGTTAATTGGGACTTGACAATAATATTTTTCTTATATTTGAGACTTAACAATCGTATTTTCTTATATTGGGATCACTTTGATGTAAATTCTCTTATTTAGGATCTCAGTGCAATTTTCCCTATCTTTTTTTATGGCTTTATAACTAAAAAGAGCATTAGCATTTATAATAATTGTATAAAAAATAGAAGAAGAATGTGAGAGAAAAATGAGAAAAGAATGACTTTTTCAAAACTTAGGTTTTGGACATCAAAATTAAGATTTGAGCCAAAACCATAATTTGTAATAATTGTTGACTGTTTCATCAAAAAAAAAAATTTGCTGACTGTTTAGCTAGCTCCCTTTTAAAACTTAGGTTTTTGCCCGAACTTATATTTCAAAAACCTAATCAAATACACTCTAAATGGAAGGTAACTATTCTAAACATGAATTTTGCATTCACAAGGGCTCACTTAAAACTTGTACTTAACTGTCCAAAACCGAACTAACACCTATTGGTAGATGAATTTAGCACAATCACCCTATAGACTACACAAAACTATTCTTTTTAAAGATTTTAGTCTTGAACTTTTAGAAATTAATTGGGTTTGAGTTATCTTATTTCCCTCTTTCTCATTTTCTTTTTAAAATTTCATCATCGCCATCACATTAAAAAAATGGATGGTTTAGGTTCAATGTTTTACAAAATTATTATTTTAAATATAAAAAATAACTTTAATCTATTAAAATATGGTCAAAAAATTTATAATTTCAATACAGAAAAATTTAAAATAATTTACAAAACAATATACTAATATTTTTATAAAAATATTAAATCTAGATTACTTATTTTTAAGGGTTAGTGTACAAATTTGTCTTACAAGTTTTCATTGAGGAACAATATGGCCTTAGAAATTTTTGTAAGTTTAACATCACTCTAAAAATTTCAAATTTTAACAATGTTGTTTGATACCATTAAAAAGCTAAAAGTCAACATCAAATTTTTAACGGTATAAGAAGGATTGCGATGATTTAAAATTTTTGGGTTATTGAATCTAAAGAAAAAAAATTTAGAGTAATATTACCCTTCACCAAAAATTTTGGGGACAAAGAAGAAGATGGATTATGGGACCTCTCCCCCCATTAATCAGTTTCGAGTCCACATGCATACGTGTTGATGAGTGAATCAACTAGATATTCCTCGGAAACATCTAATATACATAATTCACGAAAGATTTACAATATTTTAGTGTGATTAATTTGATATATAATATAGGAAAAATTGAGTTTTAGTCCCAATTAAAAGATTATAGGATAAAATAGTCCCGCGTAATTGCAAAAAAGTCTCGTGAGACTTTTCTGTAATTAACTGTCTTAATAAAATAATATTTTCTCTCTCTTTCCTCTGACATGACAACTGACACGAGTCATTCAACTCCCTCTCTCCTCTCTCCCCCTCTCCCCCATTGACAACTTCATCTGGCCTTATTGACAACTTCGTCTGTTTCCATTAACAACTTCGGGTGACTTTATTGACAACTATAGCACGCACTCTCTCTCTCTCTCCCCCCATTGACAACTTCATCTGGCCCAATTGACAACTTCGACTGTTTCCATTGACAACTTCAGGTGGCCCTATTGACAACTATAACGCACACTCTCTCCCCTATTGACAACTTCATGTGGCCCGATTGACAACTTCGAGTGTTTCAATTAACAACTATACTTGACAACTATAACATTGAGTTGTCAGTGGAAACACCGTGAGTTGTCAATGGAAACACCCGAAGTTGTCAATCGGGTCACATGAAGTTGTTAATGGGGGAGAGAGAGAGAGCGCTATAGTTGTCAATAGGGCCACCTAAAGTTGTTAATGGAAATAGACGAAGTTGTCAATAGAGCCGGATGAAGTTGTCAATGGGGGAGAGAGAGTCTGATTTACGCATCTGACGAGTCAATCAGTCATTGTCCCCCTCCCTCCCTCTCCCCATTTTCGCCATTGACAACTTCATCTAGCCTTATTGACAACTTCGGCTGTTTCCATTGACAACTTCTGGTGGCCCTGACAACTATAGCGCACTGTCTCTCTCCCCCATTGACAACTTCATGTGGCCCGATGGACAACTTCGGGTGTTTCTATTGACAACTCGATGTTATAGTTATTAGGTATAGTTGTTAATGGAAACCCATGAGTTGTCAATGGAAACAGTCGAAATTGTCAATCGGGCCACATGAAGTTGTCAATGGGGGGAGAGAAAGTGCGCTATAGTTGTCAATAGGGCCACCCGAAGTTGTCAATAGGGCCAGATGAAGTTGTCAATGGGGGAGAGGGGGGAGAGAGAGTGCGCTATAATGGTCAATAGGGCCACCCGAAGTTGTCAATGGAAACAGACGAAGTTGTCAATAAGGCCAGATGAAGTTGTCAACGAGGAGAGGGGGAGAGAGGGGAGGGAGGGAGTTGACTGACGCGCGTCAGTTGTCATGTTAGAGGGGAGAGAGAAATGTTATTTTATTAAGGCAATTAATTACAAAAAAGTCGCACGAGACTTTTTTGCAATTACGCGATTTCGCGAAACCGTTTTATCGTATAATCTCTTGGTCATGACTAAAACTCAATTTTCCCTATTTTTTTTACATTTGTGTCATATGTGTTTGAAACTCAAATTTCAGAAGTCATCTTTTTTTCACTCTCTCCTCATTAATGTATATAAAGCTATCTTTGATCAAATCTAAAATCTTACACATAATTGTAAATTTCAATCCTTTCACCTGTCTCCTCTCCCTCTTTTCATCAATACGTAAAGCTATCTCCTCTCCCTCTCTCATAAATGTAGAATTTTAAACCTAATTATAAATACCTACACAGTTGTTTGTGAGGAGTGATGGACCTTCTTCACTTCTTCCTTTTCTTCTCTTCCCCAAAGCTCTTTCCTCTCGTTCCTCTATCTCCATGTTGTTGCCCTCTCTTTTACCATTTCACAAGATTACCCGTGAAGAGGAGGGATGATTGGCAGATTTGGTGACAAACGATGACGATGATGGGAAGGCAGAGATGGATTCATTTTGTTCTTCAAGTTAATCTTTTTCCCCTTGCCAATCAATTCTTACACAGATAATACTTTTAAGGTAATCTTTTTCCCTGTCATTGAAGTTGTTCAAAGATCCAGATGTGTTGATTATACAAACGCTGTTTTAGATTAATCAAAGGGATGTCATTGAAGCTAGGAACTAACGAACTCAACAAATATTTTTCCCATGTCAACCCTCTTTCATATTCATCAGAGGGTTGCCATTAATCAAGGGTAATATTTTTCCTCTGCTAAACTTTTTTCTTAATCTCTTTCCCTAACAAGCAAATAAACAAAACTTTTCCCACCCTTATTCTTTTTTGGGAGGAGAATCCCAAAAAAAGGCCATCAAAATATGTAAAGGACAATTCAGTACCGCAAAATCTGCAAATTTCAAATCAGTTATTTGAGAGGAATTTGGAATTTTTGAATATTGAAATTTTGTAAAATTAAGTAAATGCCCCTAAATTTTCACAACAAGAGTATCTCAATTCATAGTAACTTACAGCTTGAATACATGTTACCTAAATACCTCTACTATTATGAATTAAAATACTCTTGTTATAGATTGATATACTCTTGAGATATTCTAATGAATTAAGATACTATTGTTATGAATATTCATAGCATTTACGTAATTTCATAAAATTTCAAGATTCAAAAATTTCAGATTCCTCTAAATGACTGAATTGGAATTTGCATATTTCATAGTACTAAATTATCATTTATACATTTTGATGGTCTTTCTTTGGAGATTTTCCCTTCTTCTTTTATTTTCATCATATGAAAAAACACTTCCAGGATTAAGAAGTCATCTTTGAATCAATAAATAACATGTTTCTGAAGCTGCTTGGTGTTATCCTTTTTCTTTTTTTGATAGAAAAATTTTTGAAAGGGGGTCGGACTCACCCACGATCCAAGGGCAGGATCCATTCTTCCTAGGTAATACCAATGTCGAGTAGGGCGAGCCATTAATTACCCTCAGGCGTTAACCTAGACACCATGGAGCTAGGATGCCTCTTCAAGAGCTGCGACTGGAACCACAACTAAGTGGTCTTTCCAGGGATCGAACACCACTTCATTTATGAGCGTGTCGAACCCCCTCGCCAATTGAACCCACAGACGATAGGTGGTGTTATCCTTTCTCTCAAGGTAATTAATGACTGAGATTTGTAATTAGGAGCTAAATAATTAAGTGATTATAATGATAAATAATGAAAATTATTTACTCATTGTGGAATATGTTTATTTTTTTTCAAGAAAAAAATGTTTATATTTTAGAATAGAAAATACACAAACGTTGTTCAGTTACATTTTGTTAAATCCTTTCAATCTTTGATTGAAAACATATAATTTTAGCAAAATCATCTATTCTTTTATAATTTAATATATGTGACAGAGAAAAGGTGTGTATCTATAAGATAAAAAATGCAATTTAAAACAATTCAAAAAAGTTTGCATAATTTATTTTTATTTTATAAGGAAATTCAGTAAGTTTAAAAAATAAAAAATGGATGTAATTTTAATCAAATTTAAAAAATCTGCAATTATGAGGGTTTCCTTAACTAGAGAATATTTTGTGTAAGACAAAAAATAAATTGTCCGTAAAATTTAAACATTATCAGAGAAATATATAATAAATCACAGTATAAATTAACGATAACAATTAAAATTGGTAAAAAAATAATGACATATATAGATAAATACTAATATTAAAAATTAGATGATATATTGATGATATGTATATGAATATTATTTAAAAATGTTTGAAAAGAAGGATCTGGTCATGAAGCTTATGGATGGTTTGGGTTTTTAGTTTTGGTTTTTAATTATAGTTGTAGGAGAGGATTTAGAAAGTTTAATTCAGGGAAATTTAGTGATCTTAAATTTACATTTTAGTTACCCTTGAACGCAAAAAATATATGATGTCCCTTAAATCCTTCTTTATAATTTATTTTGTGTTAAAATATATATTCTATTTAAATTGTAACGAGGTAATTTTGAAAAAAGATAGAACTTTTATAGGTAGAGCTTCTTTATGTGTGCGTTATATTATATTATAGGATTGATAAATATTTTTTCAATATATCTCTCTTCCTTTTACCTACACTTATCTTTCTTTTTGTGGTTAAAATATTATCATTGTAAAATATTTAATTGAAGGACGCTCTCCCGTACATCGCACGGAGGAGTACATGCTCTTTATACTAAAAGTGTGGCCAACATCATAACATGTTTTTAAATATAAAAGTACTTATAAACATTTAAAATTTGAGTTAAAATGGGCTAATGTAGTTATTTTTTGTAGTAGTGCCCACACTTATTCTAAAAATACCAAAAAGCAACTACTTTAAAATTATAAAAGTGTACAAATACATAAACTTTTACACGAAGTGTGCCAAACACCATATGTTTATCCGAGATGTATAATACCCATGGACATAGAAGTACAACAACCCCAACCTATCAAACAAACAAACCTATATATAACTATTCAAATTCTATAATATTGTTATGAACATAAAGTGGAGTTTTATTCATAATCTTAAAAACACCAAGCAAATTAATATTATCTACTTACTTACTCCTATTTATAAGTCACTTCTAACATAATTTATCAGAATTAGGAAAAATTGTAAACTTCGTTAATTCTGCCATGAAACTTAATAGCTTTCTAATTTTATCCCTAATTAATATACAACCAACCCAAAGTATTTGGATGTGAAAATTTAGCAATTGGAGGTGATAATGTATATTCTACCAACTATAGTACATGTTATTAAATTTTCTATTTTGAATTTTTCTAAATCTCCTTAAGAAATTACTTGCAATAACACAGATAAATTTTCTATTTCATTTTAACTATTTTTTAATACAAGACTGAGTCAAACAAAAGCTACAACAGAGCTAAAAAAACAAATTTAGCGCCAAAACAAACTAGCATCATCCTTCAACTAGCTCCACATTCATGTTTGGAGGAAGTTGATTAAAGATACTAAAGGCCAGATCTTGAGAGAATGACATCTTTGCAAGTTGATCTGCAAGAGTTAACACCTCCCTTCATTCATGTTTCAGTACTATCTGTCAGTCTTTAGCAAAATATTTCCTAGCATCCTCCCTAAGGTCTTGATAGGGGCGGTCAACCTTACAAACCCTCAAAATTAAGTTTATGGCTTCGATGGAATCTAAGTCGATAAGGATTTTTTTGAAATTCCTTTGGTATATGTTTAATCCCTGTATGATAGCCATCAGTTCAGCAATTGTGGAAGGCATATTTGCTAGTTTACAACTAAAACCCATTATCCACTCATCAGCATTATTCCATATTACACCACCACAGCCAGAAACCGATCCATCTACCTCTAGCCTAATCATATAGTATCCACTGTTCACTAATTGGCTTCTATTTGAATAGTCACTTATATAAAAAGGACAATTATGTAGAAGATAATGATATAAGCAAGCTTTGTATAGACTCTCTGCCGCATTTTTTTACAAATGTTCTTGTTGAGATCCAAATAGATGATTGCATCTTGACGTCCAAATGTCCCAACATAAGTGACCAAATAACATAACCCACAGTATCTTGCGTGTATAGGGTTTCCTTGCTCCATGACTTAAATTCCATCTAACCCACTCCGCTCCCTATTGTGAGATAAAAGTATTTCACATATTCGAGGCCACAACATTCTTCTATCTAGTAACAACATTTGAGCAATCTCTGAGCATGTGTAAAACATCCTCATCCTCTAAACATCCAAATGGGCAAGCTGCTAAAGTATCAAGTCTTCTTTATTGCCTCAATACAGTAGTATGTACTTGCCCATTAATTAAGAGCTAGAAAAAATACTTTATTTTTTATGGGATTTTCCACCTCTAAAGTTGCTTCCAAATCAAATTCGTCTCTCCAGCATAACCTGAAAAAAGAGAAAGATATGCAGATTTAACATCTCCTCTCTCCTCACAAGGTGGGTAAACACAGATGAGACGGTTAACCACAGACAGAGACAAACAACTTTGGAGCTTTTTGGACATCCCAAGCTCCCTAAGAGGTAACATAGTTCGATACTTTATCCTCCCTATTAATGAGGCCTTCATAGCTAGGGATTGTATCAATAAGGGGCCAGTTCAATTGTGACCGATTCTCAAACCAAAAAAGAAGTATCCCTGCTATTACCTATCTTCCTGCCAATTCTCAAGAGGAAATCATCTCACACAGTACAAATTACTTCTCCAAGTAAGGGATGAATGGCTTTTTTTATGTACATTTGGAATTGAGTAGTCACCGCACTCATATTTGGATTTCAGCACTTGGACCCAAAGAGCATCTTGGTTTGTCACTAAATTCCAGAACAGCTTCATTATAAAAGCTTCATTTTTTTCCCTCAAATTTGTTATTCCCAATCCTACTACTCTCTTTTCAATTGTTACTTTAGCCCAAGCCATAAGGTGGAGCTTTTTTCCACGACTTGATTTTTCAAGTTCATTCATTAGATGTTTGGATGGGATCATGGTTTGTATGTGATAGGAGGGCAAAGCCAAAAGGACAAATTTTATAAGGCTAGCCCTTCTTGCTAAACTGAGATACTTCCTCTTCCAACTAGACAGTCTTTTTTGGGCTTTCTCCACAATAGGTGAAAAAAGCGGGTATGATGCTCTCTTATGAATGAGGGGAATCCCTAGATGTTTCCTAAGGTCACCAGTAAGCCCCACACAGACTCTTGACATATGGACATTCCTGGAGAAACAAACTTTGGCTTTTCCTTGTTCATTTTATGCCTATATGTTAGACAAAATTTATTCAAACATTGAATGATAGTGTCGACTTGAGTAGTTGAAGCTTCTCCAAACAAAATCATATCATCTACAAAAAACAAATGAGAGAGGGGGGTCCACGAGGCTTTAGTCAAATAGGCTTTCAGTTCCCCTCATCAATGGCATCCCGAATAATATGGCTGAGTCTCTCCATGCATAAAGTGAAGGTGTAAGGAGATATGGGGTCCCCTTGTCTAATCCCTCTAGTAGCACAAAAATTCTCAGACGATTCACCATTCCATAGAAATTGGAAGGAGGCACTAGTAATGCAAGCCATGATGATTTGACATAGTTGGTCGTCAATACCCACAAGCTGAAGCGTCTCATATATGAAAGGTCATTCCAACCTATCATGAGTTTTCTCTATATCAACTTTAACCGCAAGCCATCCTCTTAAACCAATATTATTTTTCATTGAATGAATTACTTCTTGAGCAATAATAATGTTATTACTACTCTATCTGCCTGCTATAAAACTGCACTGCTGATTACATATCGCTTTGCCCATAACAATCTTTAGTCTACAACTTATCAGTTTTGTAATAACCTTGTAGCTCACATTATAAAGAGATGTAGGTCTAAATCTTTCATTGTCTCGAGATTTTCTCCTTTAGGAATAAGGAATAGGTTTGTTTGATTTATTTCCCGTATAGATGATGGATCCACAAAAGCCCTTTTAACAACTTGACATATGTCTTCCCCAACTACTTCCCATAATTGATGATAAAAACAGCTCGTATATCGTTAGGCCTGGTGCCTTAAAATCACCTATAGCATAGCAAGCATTTTTAATTTCTTTGTTGGTTATAGAGAAGCAAGTACCCTCTTATCTTCCACACATAATTTTGGAAATCCATTAACAATAAGGCATTGGATCATTTAGTTTCCAAGGAATAGATTTTTATACTAATAATGAACCGTAATGGACTTGAGTTTGTCTTGTCATATACCAATTCCCCACTCTCATCCTTTAAGGCTTCAATTCTATTTTTGTTCCTATAGAACTTGGTTGTTGAATGGAAGAAACGAATATTTTGATCTCCCTATTTTAGACACTTACAACAAGATTTCCAGTACCAAATCAGTTCCTCTTAAGCAAGGACTTTATTATACTCTTGTCACAATTTTTTTTCTCAACTTGTTCCAAATACTGACAGTCTCTTCTACTTCTTGCTTTTTCAACCCCCTCAATTCTTTTGAGCAATTTAGTATTTTTGACACAAGTATTCCCAACCTTCTCGTGGTTCCAAGCACCAATTTTTTTCAAAGGATTTAATATTATGAGTCCAACTACCTTCAGCCCAACTCTTTTTAACTAGATCAATGAACCCATCCTCAAGGAACCAAGATGCTTGGCAATGAAATGGAGCTCTTCCTCTCTTTCTAGCATTATTCAGTTTGTTTTTTATCCACAGGGGGCAATGATCATGATCCGACACAAATTTTTGAAGATGGTGGGTTTTAATTTCAGGAAACAAGCCCAACACTTCCTCACTGCAAAAAGCCCAGTCAATTCTCTCCTTAATAAGTTTTTTTTCCTAGGTGAATCTCTCCCCAGCACATATTACCAAAACAAGATTAGTCTTTTGGACACAATCCTGAAATTGTCTCATTGCATAAAAATTTGGTTGAGCTCCACCAATTTTATCTTTAGCACTAAGGTATGCATTAAAATTACCAACAACAATCCAGGGCCCAGTGATAGTTTTACTTAGGTTAATAAAATCATCCCATAGCACCCTCCGCAAACTACAATTGGGTTCAGCGTTAACTCAAGTCAAAAGAAAATATTTATCATCTCTAGTACACAGACCCCTAACATGAAGCATCTGGGTAGTAGGTTGAATATAATGAATGCAAGTAACATAATCATTTTAGAGCAACCAGATTCCACCGGCATATCCAATACTCTCAACCAAGGTATTAAAAATTAAATTAGGCACTGAACCGATTAAGGTATTAAATTAAGAGTCAGTGAGTTAGACCGGATAACTAAGCCGGGGCTAAATCAGTTAGAAAATTAAGATTTTAGGCTTATTAGTATGAAATTATAAGGGGAATTAATTTTTTTTTTAAGAAAATGGGTCAGAATCGGTTCAGTTGCTAGACCGGTCAGGTTCACCACCAGTTTGACCGGGTCACACCGAGTTGACCGGTTCGATTCAATTTTACAGATTGCATCGGACCGGTTCACCGGTTTCCAGTTTGAATCGACCGGTCTGATCCGATTTTTAATTCTCTGCTCTCAACCCTTATCTAGTTACTAAAACCTAATTTACTCATAATAAGATTAGCCTTATTTCCATTGACCAGTGGTCTCAATTAATACAAGAATATCAATCTTCTTATCTTTTAATAAATCACGAATTCTTCTAGGGAAAGTTTTGGAGGCAGTACCTCCATAATTCCACATTATTAAATTCAAGGAAAAAAATAAAATAGAGATAAATGGGAGACTTACTGGAAATCAGCTGTGGTGCCATCCGCACAACCATCTTTAGCTTCACTCAATGTCATGTCATCTTCAACATCATCCATTGATTCAAACCATTGATCATAAGTTTCCAGTCCATCCCCATTAAAAATCCAACTCATGAGCTAGATTAATCCCATCTAGAGGTTAACTTTCAGGGACTCCATCATTTCATCATTCATTTCAGAGTGTTTTATGGCTGTGGTAATTTCTTCCAGGGAAGTGGTCATATTAGTATCTCTGAAAATAGGAACTTGGGCTTCCAATTGAATTTTGATATTATCCAAATCGCCAAGCTGTTGCTCATTGCACCCTTTGGTATTTAAAGAACCGAAAATAAAATTGTGGGCCCGTGAGATTTGCTTTCTTTTCATAGCTGGAGAAATGATTGTGGGCCTAGTTATTTGAAGCCTTTTCCTCCCACCAAGTTGAGGTCTGCCTGGTGTTTTTGTCTTTATTGGGCCTTTACTAATTGCTGGCCCATTCACTTTATTCTTCCCCTTTTTCTTTTCTTCATTTGTCTCTTTTAATACCTTTGCTCTTTCCGTGCCATTAACGTTATCCCCTGTCATAACTGATGCGCTTTTACTGCTCTCTCCCTCTTCAAAGGTCGAAATTATTTCAGGAACGTTCCCATCCCTTGCTTTCTCCACGTTAGCTTTATTGGATTTCGTTTCCACTTTCCGCCTCCATTCTTCCACTAATGTTTGAATTGATAAGAAGTGGAATAAAAAATTAATTATATTATTTTAAGATATTAAAATTTATCATTTTTTTAAAATTATGTTATTTCACTTATAAACTAATATATAATAAAATAAAATGATATGATTAAGTAATATAATTAACTTTTTTTAAAATTTTTCTATAATTCTTCAAAAAAATTTTATAATAAGACCCTTCTCTTCTCCAAGAATGTCATATTTAGATCATACACTAGCTTCTTTTTCCTTGCTATTCATTCTTTCTCTGCCACTCGATTTGTCTTGTTCTCTAGATCTCTGCTCAGCTTTTAGTGGTCTTTGTCTAAAGGTCCTTTCGGCCTTGACCCAGTCACCGTACTCTTCCTTCTCATCAATTTCGGGGTTGCAAAACAGAGATTGGGTTTCTGGTTTCTCCACCTCCAGCGGTATTTGGGTCGCCGACGTTAACTGTTCTTGTGGTGGTTTAACCCCTGTATCCATCGTGTTCAGAGGACATACTTCCTTTGTCTGACCATATTTGCCACATTTAAAGTAAATGGTATCTAGGCCTTCATATTCCACATTAAAAAACTTTTATCAGAGAATAAACCTAGATTTCAGTTTCCGATTTAAATCAACTTCAACACAAATTCTGGTGAATTAACCCCTTTCAACCAAATTGCTCTTCCTTCGAGAGTGTGCAAGGGTATTCATATCCACCTTTTAAGACATATTATACAATCTTATTTTGATATAAATTCGATTTCAAATAAATTATATTTCCCACCATTATTCTAACCACATCTTTAGCTGGGATAGTAAACCTCTCACATTTGAATCCAAAACAAAAACAAAAGAAAAAGAAAACTTCCCGTACCTCTCTTTTCCCACCACCGGCAAGCTTCTCACCGCTACCATCGGCGGTCCTTCTCCCATGTCCTTTTCTCCTTCAAATCTAGCACCCTTGTGCGACGGCGCTAATGTTCATCTCTTCAAGTCTTTCTAAAACATGGGTATTAAAATTTTTATCTGAGGCTCGATTTGTTTTGTTAACACTCAACATAATAAAAGTTTTTGTTTAAGTGACTATATGCTGTGTGTCAATAACCATTCCAACACACATAATCTGATGAATGATGGTCCATAAATAGTTTTATCATAATATCTAACATGCTTTTTCACAGGAAATCTCATCATATATTGACCCAAAGCTTCATTTTTTTAATAAATAAAAAAACTTACTGATGCCAAATAGAGACAAACAAGCCTCAAATGCCCAAATTACTAAGCTGTCAAGTTGATCTTTTGAGCATTACTGATGCCTTGATCTATGGCAAGACAAACAAAAATGTTGGTGCATCTTATGATCTGGAAACCATACCAGGGATTGATGACAAAATCACTAAGAGGCTGTTTGGATGGCCAAAATAAGTGACTTTTTTAGCTTCACTTCAATAAGTGAAGCTACTTTTGTAGCTTTTGGCATTTTAGGGTGTTTGGATGTTTGATGGCTTTTGAAGTTAAAGCTACCATAAGTAGCTTCAAAATGAGAAGCCACTTTTTGTAGCTTATTTGGCTTATGGGGTGATTGGCTTATGAGGGAAGGAGAGAGAAAATAATTTTAAAATGATTATTTGGTTGAATTTTCTACAGAGTTTGTATATCGACTGTTTCA
>JBAGKO010197979.1:0-14271 GCA_037177275.1 Acacia concinna
GTCACATAGTTGCATGCTTGTTTGATATTAGAATTGTGTTAACTTGCTATTGGGATTCACAAGAATCTCACCCCCAAACAATAACCATGAACTAGGGTCGGAGTCATCAAAGAGGAATGGAAAAAAAGTTCAAGGATGAAGGACATTTTAATTATTATATGTATGTTAAGGATGCTTGCTGGATTTGTATTAATATACAATGAATTATATTTGGTGACTTAAGTGTATTATGTAATTTGACGTGATACTAGACCGTATGCTAAGTTGTGTTTTATTCTGATGGATAGTATGTATGAGTTGGGTTTTCATACATAAGTTTATGATGTTAAGAATAAAACACGAAGAAACTGTTTTATTAAAAGTGATAGAAGTATGGAACTGTTTTCCTTGAAAAAAAACCCTTAAATGACTTTTTAGTAGAACTTAGAAATACGATAATACACTATTTCTATGTTTAGTTGCAAATTACTAACGTATGACCATAATTACATTTGGAAATGAATAGTACCATCGGAAATAAAAAATTTCAGTTTTTATGTATTCCGTGTTTAGAAAAACTCTAAAGGACGTTAAGTAACTTAAAGATGGTTCATACGTAAGGTGTGACACGACGCACAAGAACAAGCTGGAGCACCGCCATTGCTGATCTTTCTTGTTTGCTGTAACTAAGTTGAGAGCAGTAATGGCGAATGAGAGGGGAGGCTGAAGCTTGCAATTTAAGTGCTCTATTACCCTTTGTTTCTTCTTCCCAATATGCTATTCAAATCTGAAATTGTTGTGTTGAGATGGTTTTGAACTTATGAGTAGCTAATTTTGTTTTGCAACCTGAAGTAACTATAAACTTATTTAGTTGATTAGACTTTGTTTTACTGATTAGTTATGTTTTAATGTTAATTTTGATTACTTAGTCTTGTTTTAAATTTTTTTATCTACTTAGTGTTTGATCACCATTAAGTATGAATTTGGGTATTAGGGTTTGCCTTGACAAAGGGAATTTTAATTAGACTCTGAGATTACGTAATATGGGATTAGATTACGATTTAATTTGCAATTAGGATAGACATATACCTAATAGCCCCATATAATTATTGAAGAGTGTGTTTGAATTGTTTTGCCTCTTGAGTAATTATGTTAGACATAACATTTTATACTTAAGAGAGAGTTGTAAGTGGACCGAAAGGCACTTATAGCTATTTATACTTGAGATTAACAAAATTAACATAAAAAATAATTAAATTAGTGAAAATAAAGTTTATGAAACTAATAAGTGATTAGTGACTCTGCGTTGTCTTTTTATATGGTCGTTAGTTTATTTTAATTTGATTTTAGATTTTATTTTCACTTATTTGAATTAAACTTTGATTTGCTCAAACTAATTGAAAGTGTAAAATCAATGCTCAACTGAGTTTAGGTACCAAATCCTCGTTGGGATGATATCTTATTCACTATTTTATTACTTGATACGACCTGTACACTTACAGAGTCGATGATTGTAAATTTTGCACCCATCAAGTTTTTTGCGTCGTTGCCAGGGACTTGTGTGCCTTTACTATTTGGTTGGAATTGATTGAGCATTAGTAGTTTAAGCTTGAGCTTTGTAAATATTTTTCTCTAATTCTTTTTTATGTGATTTGCTTTGTTTTCCTTGTTTCTTGTTTGCTTTAAAAAATAAAAAAAAGGATTATTGGCATTCATTTGAAAATAGATTGTAAATCTTTGTTCCTTCATTGAAATGCATTTGAATGACATGAGACAAAGTGATGCAAATGATGGTTGGATTGGAAATGTTGATTCTTCTCAATATAATTACTTGTCTTGTGTTTATTGTGGAGAGTGTCATTTATATGCGCATTGTCTATATCGCACTACAAGTCATTTTGTGAGAGATGATTACACTAGGAACCAACCTTGTTTTGGTCATTCTTTTTGTCCAAATGGAAGTTTTGAGCAACAAAAGTCTTAGGATCCACATTTAAGCTTTTATTCAAAGGAAATGTCCCCATCTTTTTACTCTTACCCACATTTTGCAGGAAATACTCTTGAGGATAGTGAAGAATCCTACTTATAAAGATCAGTTTATGGTTTTCTTCATGACCAAAAAGAATATGTTGCTCATTTTGAGTCAAGTGTCAAAAATATTGAAGCTTATGTGAGCCAAATGCGACAAGACATTAAAGAAATAAAACAACAAAACTCTTCTAATTCCCATTGGAGCTCTAATGATGATTCTTATGAAGAAGTTGAGGAGGGTGTTGAATTGCATGAGAGTATAGATGTTATAGAGGGTAATTGTGAGTCTGAAATTAATTGGGGAGAGAACAATAGGTGTTCAAGTGAGGTTCTGACTGTAGAGCCTACTCTTTGTGATTTTAATTTTGAGGTTACTGAAAAGATCCCAATAATTGTTGCTCATGACTCTTCTATTGACTTTTTGGCTTTTACTGATAAGAGCCAAGTAGATTTTGTGTGATGCTATAAATTTTTAGATGCTCCTAGATCTATTTGCAAGGATGTGCATGTTGTGCTTTATTTTAATTCAGAGAATTCTTGTATTCTAAAATTATCTATGATTAAGGAAATACAAGTAATTGGCATGAATTATCATTGTTTTTGTCTGAAACCTTGTTGCTTGAGAAGGAATGACAACATGGTCATTATGGTGTTTGACACTTATGATTAGTGGTTTGCTTTGAATAGTCTGGCTAAATACTATAAACTTAGCGCTTATTAGGAGGCAACCCAATGTTTTGGTTTGATGTTTTGCTTTGATTTTGTAGGACTTTTGGTAGCCCCTAATGATGTTTTCAATTTGATGAGCGAAGATCAAGAGCAATTGAATGTGCAAGTCAAGGACTAAAAGGGGAGTTCTCTTCTACCTTTCCTTGCTTTGTTTTATTTGATTATTGATAACATGTTACTAGGAATGAATGTTGGTTATAGTCGGGATTTTCATGTGATACATACTTGGTAATGACTATTAACTTACTTGGTTGCATTTGTTGGATTTGTTCATTTGGTAAAACTGTGGGATTTTAGCAATTTTTGCTATCCCTACACTTGAATATAGTTACTTTTCTACTTCCATTACTTATTGTTACTTGTTCACATTGAGGACAATGTGACATTTAAGTGTGGGGGTGTGAGGGTACTATTGGGTTTTCAATGACTTGTCTTCAAGGTTTTGATTTTGAAACTTTCTTTGTTTTCTTTGGATAATTTTGATTTTTTTTAAAAAAACATTTTAAACAAAAATTTTGTTTTCTTTTTGGAAGCTTGGATTTTACAAGTGAATATTTGTAAGTTTGACTTGATTTGAATTTGAAAGGATTAAGTTTGATTATAATTCAGTTTTATCTTCTTGGAATGTTGATAAATTGACAAATAATTTGATTTAGATAATTGACTTTAGGATGTCAAAAGCTAGTGAGGAATTTGAGCCTTTATTTTCATTTCTTTCAAGAGTGTACTTATTGTGATTTCATCTCTAGAACTTATCTTGAATCTCTTTTAAAGCTTAAAATCTTTTTGCATGTACAAAGATGATCTAGGCATTTATTTTCATAGCTACCTTTGCCAAATAAGCATCCTTACAATTTAAATCTTTTGTTTCACCCATTTCAGCCTAAACGTCCTATCATGAAAAATTGTATTAAATAGCCCTTTGTTTAAATTGATGCAATTGTTTCCCTCATTACCATTCATCTAATGCTTTAGTAAGTGCTAAGTGATAAAAAAAATGAGTTAAGGAATTAGTGAGAGAAAGAAATAGAAAATCAATCTCATATGAGTTTAGTAAATAGTGTAAAGAAAAGTGAAATAGAAAATCGAAAAAAATAGAAGGAAGAAAGAAAGATGTATGAAAAAAAGATATATATATATATATATATATAAGAGAAAAAAAAAAAGAAGAAAGAAAGAAAGAAAGAAAAAGAGTATGGAATTGAAAAAACAAAAGTGAATAGAAAATGAATTATTTCCTTTTAATATATTATTCCTTCATTCTTCATGCTTTTCATTGAAAATCAAGTATTCCTCCATTTATCATTTTCCTTTTATTATCCTATGTTTCCTACATTCATCCTTTCCAAAGGAATATCACTAGTTAAACTATGAGAACGTAGGTTAGTACCTAGTGGCTAAACGACTTGAGGAACAAAGCCCACAGGCATCCACCTGGGACGATCAGTATGACAGATTAAAGATGATGACAGCATTGTCTGTTGCTGATCCTGTGTGTTATGGGTAGTGAATGCGATGACCTTTTCTTTTAAGGTGAAGTTCTTAGTTTCTAGGCATTGCAACCGTTCCTGCTACTGAGCATGACACTCTTCTTGGTGTGACACGTTCTTGGCCTGTTCTACAAGTTGCGTTACTTGCTTCTTCACAAGATCAGTCAGTTCAATCATGTTCACTTTAGGAGCCACAGATCGCTGATCTACAGTACTGGTAATTTTTCTTCTCGTGGCTAATCAGAATAAAAGAGCATAGAAAAATAAGTGAAAGACTAAACGTTAGATCCTTGTGCTAAATTCTACGGAAGATTTTTGAAAAATTATTGCTAGGTCCCCACAAATAAGGCCAAAATGTTTGAGCAGAATTTCATTATATGATAATTAAGAGAAAAAAATTTGGGTCACCAACAAGGAAATTTAGATAAGAGAAAAATTAGATCAAGTGTGGCATATCAGAGTGATTTATTGAATTACGAGCATGAGTACAATGAATTCTAGAAATTTGGAGTACAAAAGTGTTTTGAACTGATTTTTGTGTGTATTTGACATCTAAGTCTATCAATATAAATGTATGGTGTACTCCTAAGACGTGTCTATCCCCTATCCCTTGAATATAGGAGTAAGTTGTAACGTCCACGGATCTGGCTAGTCTATGAGATTCTAGGCTCATAGGGATAGACTGTTTTTGGAGCCTCCACATGTCCTTCTAAAGCTTTTGATTGAGTCTCAGGAGCTGAAACCTCATTTGGGCTTGGGTAATGACAGTTGCGTCTTTGAGCCTTCTTTTGGGCTTCACTATTGTATGGCCCAGTCCCAATTTTGGGTATACACTTTGTAAAACTTTAATGGGTTAAGGAGCAAAATTGCCCCAGAAGTTTTCAATAAGGGCAATTTTGCCTTTTTCATTACCTCCATTAATTTTGATCATTAGTTGATAAAATATATTGAGCTGTTAGTCCACATGTTATCCAATTTATTTTTGTTAAGGTGAAATTTGCTCCAAAAAGCCATTTGTTTTCTAATTGATCTTTTTTAAAAGTTATATTTAAAATTTTCAGGGCAAATTTTAATCTTAACAAAATAAAATGGATGACATGTAGATTGTCAGCTCAACATATTTGGTCAACTAACATTCAAAATTAACGGAGATAATGACAGCAGCAAAATTGCTCTATATTTAAAACTTATGTGGCAAACTTGCCCCTTGTAAAACTTCTATGGCAAAATTGCCCCTTAATGAAAACTTTTGGGGCAATTTTGCCCCTTAACCTAACTGTAACTGTCTAATGTCATTTTGGTGGCAAAAATGAGTTATCTAATGTCATTGTCTAATTACCGAAAAAAAATGTAGAAGAATTAAATGAGTTAAAGAAATCAAAGGAATGCTTGTAAATCTTTTTAATATATGAATTAAACCATCTTGCCCTATTATTTATCTATTAACATATATTATAGATATTTAAAATATATTTGGATAAGGTATGATCAATTTAAATTGGATCTAATTACAAACTTATGAATAAAATTTAAAACCAAATGTGATAATCATTGGGTATCATATTTAATTATTGATTTATTGAATTAAATATGTGATTTTCAAGAAACACGTGCTTTGTGCATCCTGAATTTATTTATACTCAATACTAAAATCTAGTTTCAATAAATCAAGTAGAGGTTATGTATGAAAAAAAATTGTCAATCAATCACATGGATGAAATTTTTATAAATTTATAGAATCACATGGATCAAGATTTACTTTAACTAAGCAAAATTCATAATCATCATTCCCTCAATAAGCCATATGCCTCCCGCTCCAAAACTTTGGATGAAAAATACATATTATTGAGAAATTGTAACCATAGCATTCTAAGGTATTGACAATGATAAAATGAAAAAATAACAAGGCATAATTCCAAGGATCCAAAATAAATTGATATTGACAACAAACAATGGGGCGAATAAATGTAAGAGTAAAGGAATAATGGGGGAAAACAACTCGAAAGGTCAAAATAGAAAGGCGGTTCCCTAATCCATCTTGTTCTTGTGTTTTCTAGTCCATCAAGCTCTAGTGGTAGCTGGTCACACTGATCTTTGTCTGCGAGATTAGGATAGTTTATGGTTGACAGTTCAGCGAATCCATCAATGAGAGTATTATCAGATTTAGCATCTGAGATGACTGTAATCTCATCCTCTGCAAAAATGATTGATTCATGTTTCTCTTGATCTTCCTCAAGAACCTGTGAGTTAATAAGATCCTCGTCACTAGGTGACCCCCCATTTACAACTACATGAGAATTTCCATCCAAACAATCTGCTCCAAATGACGATAGTTGACGTGGCACTCCCCAGTAAGGATCAAGACCGACAATCATGTTGTGTACCAATTCAGCAATAACACTCGCTTCCTCAGTGGAGAGATTTAGACTTTCTACCATCTCCTCAGCAATTGAAATTGCTGTATCAGAATCAAGATAGATTGGAAACTCAATTTTATCCACAGCACCTACAAACACAAACATTTAGCATGTTGTTGTGGCAAGAAATATAACAATAATATAACCCCTCAATACCAAACAAACACATACACACTTAGCATGCTATTGTGGCAGGAAAAATAACTAAAATATAGCCACACACCTTTTGCCTTAGCAATGCGCAGAGTTAGTGCAATTGTTCTTTCTGACGCATTTTTCTCCCCTCGAAGCCTGAATTTAGTATCCTCATTAGTCCCAGAGAGATTTAGCGTTAATATTAGAGGAGCTTTTTCATTAGTTTTCAGACAGGAGCCAGGCAAAACATCCATGATAGTTTGGCATATCTCCACAGGATGTGGCTGAGTTGTTGGCGGTGTCTTGTGAAGGCGGCACTGCACTTCACAGTTTAACTCCTTCATGTCGTCAGTAGCCAAAAATGGATCTTTCAATAGCTTAGACGCAGGCAATCTCATAGATGCTGGAACTAGGCATTTCTCTATGAATTGCCTCACTTGGGCATCACTCACTTTACCAAGAGCAGCAGGCTTTATTCCCTAATAGTAACAACCTTATGAGTTTGACAGAAAGTAAAGTTAAAAAAAGATTTAAAGAAATTAAATGACGGCAGACTTACATTGGTAACTTTCTTATATATCTGTGCATGATTTTTACATTCGCTGTATGGGTACTCACAGGTTATCATTTCTAGCATGCACATACCAAAAGAATAGATGTCAACAAGTTCATTGTACTCTTCATCGTAAAGCTCAGGAGCCATGAATTCTGGTGTCCCTGTAAGGTGAAATTCAAAATAAGCGTCAACACTGAATTAAATTCTTCCAGGTTTATTCAGGCTAAAAAATCAAGAAAAAATGAAAGCACATTTACCAATGACAGAGTGTGCAGTGGTTGCTATAGTACAGCTGCCAATCCAAGATCTCCAATCTTAACTTCTCCAGTGTTGCCATTAATGAAAATACTATCACATTTCAAATCTCTGTGGATGATGGGAGGATTATGGCTGTGCAAATAGCATAAACCTTGAAGAATTTTCCTTGCCTAGTTCTTGATGGCCTTCAATTCAACATTCTTATGCATCCTTCGATATCTAATTCAATATAAGAGATAGCAAATTCAATGAATGCTAAGGTCTATCACAACAGGGGCCAATCACTTCCCTAAAAAAGAAAAATTAAAGGTCAGTAAACTTACCGCCCCAAACTCCCAGAGACAAATAACTTAGTTATTATGTTGATAGTCTTGGATTTGTCATCCACCCAAGAATTATAACACTTGAGGATTTTCTCATGTTTCAATGACTTTAGGAGATACACCTCAGAATATAACATTTCCAATTTAATGGGAGACTCCGAAACATGCATAATATCCTCTTTGCTCCAGGCGACTTCCATCCCATCAACTTCATCAAATGCCTTATATCTATAATGACAATAATTAAAGGCAATCTAAATTAAGAAAGTTCATTCATTAAAAAGCTTTCAACTTAAAACATCTAACTATAATAAAGGTTAAATAAAGAAAGGTCTAAGGACCATACACAGTCTTGAATGCTCCTCTGCCCAACATATCATCATACTGAAGATAGAAGCATAACAATGTATCAATAACTCCACTTCAGACGTAAACGAGAAACAATTGGAAAAATAAAATAGATAACTAAGATAGACTAACTATGATCAAGAAAAGCTTGAAAATAGACTCATCAAAAGTTATCAAATAAGAGAGTGTCAAGAACATCCTATTGATCAATCTAGAATGAAATAAACATAAATCTCAGTTCATATACAAAAAAATAATTTCGGACATCTTTTCATAATCATAATCAATGTAATGCCATGTAACATCCGAAAGCATCAATATAGAATGGAATGAACATACTCATTGAATCTCAGTGTTTGGGTGATAGTGATATAGAAATCTAAACATGTCCAAAAATAATTTCAAACATTTTTTCACAATCATATAATTTCCTAAACCATCAATATAGAATGAAATAAACATGCTCAGTAATGTTGAAATCTAACCTGATCCGAAAATTATCAACATAGAATGAAATAAACACACTCATTGAATCTCAATGTTAAATAGTAATATAGAAATCTAAACAGATCCAAAAATAGTCAATATAGAATGAAATAAACATACTCAGTGTTAGGGTAATATAATGTAGAAATCTAAACAGACCCAACAATAATCAATAGAGAATGAAATAAACACAGTAATGAAGAAATCTATTCTGACATTTTTTCACAATCATAATCAAATTAATGCCATATAACATCATATACCATCAATATAGAATGAACTTCCCACTCTCTTGCATTTGATTACTACTTTCTTCTCCATGTTCTTCTTTTTGGTTCTCATCTTCGTACAGGATTGCAATCGCTTATCAATTCTAGGTTCTCTCCAACGATACATTTATTTCCTTCTATTGTCAGGTAACCTTTATGCAAAGACAAATTGCATTTCTGTCATTTGAATTGCAATTATGCTTTCTGGTTTAATTTGATATTGCTTGTGTCTCTAGTTCATCTTTGTGGGCATTTGTTTTTGTTTGGTGTTAGGGTAGTAACAAGGGTGGTTTGAGTGGCAACATTTGTCTATTGTTTGTTTGTGCTATTTGGAGATGTCGAGTTCTAATTCTATAGTTAGGGCTGTGTTTAGGAGGCCAAATCTAGCCAATTTAGTTCTATTGAGTCCGATTCGAGGGTGAACTAGAGAGGTAATAGAATTTTAGCCTATCTTAGGTATTATAGTATTTCAGAGGAAGAGCTAGGTATCCTTCACCATAGCTATGTGATCCCTTCATTTGTTGAGGTTAGGATCCCTCACCCCACTGAGACTGTGGGCTCCATAGAGGTATGGACGTGTATATATTTTGAGTACTTTAGGTATGAGTCTTGTGTCCTCCTTCCCCCTCTGGTTGCTAGCCTCTGTAGGTGTTTTGATCTAACGCCAGCTCAATTGATGCCACACGTATGGTGGATAGCCATGTCACTAGAAAATTTGAATGTGGTGATGAAGGTGATGTTGACTGTTGAAGATTTCCTCCAGTTGTACTCCTTATCATGTGCAAGAATGGTCTGAACACCTTGTTCACAATAAATAAAGCTCTATTGTATATTAGTAGTGAACAAATCAGTGATAAGGGTGGGAGGACCGATTTGTTTTCATGAGGTCCAGCCAAATTGTGTGTGACAGTCTTCCTATATGTTCCTCTTGGAACTTGGAGGGTGTGTTTGGATAGGGAGAAAAGTGGGAGAAAGGGGGGAAAATGAATATTAGGTTTAAAAACTTCCATAAATGGTAAAAATACTTACTAATTTTTATATTTTTCTCCCCTAATTTTCTTTCCTCCCTAATTTTTTCTTCATCCAAACATGGGAAGAGAGTAAGTTTATTTCTAGCGTAAAGATCATACTTGTCATTGGTTTACTTATGATGAAGAATTTTGTCATTTTTGCAAATGTTGGTGGTGACAGATCCTTGCTTGAAGGGTCCACTGAAAAGCGGATTAGCCTCACCCTAGCCATCCCTATAGAGAAGAGAGGTTTCCATAAGCTTCTAAAGTTATATAGCATCCCTCTCAGAAAGTTTCGCATGATTCTGTCTGATCGCACCCTTTTCTAGATTTTGTCTAACCCTATTTTTTACTAAATTCCAATTCGCCCAGCCATGAAATCAAGGATTGTTCTTGTCATCCATATGAAGGTTATCAAGGCCCAGTTGAGATCTGGAGACTCTAAACCTCAACCTAAGGTCAAGATCTCCTCAGCCTCTATGGCCTCAATTGCCTTTTCTATTACTCCTTCTGGTGGGACTTCCAAGGGGAAAGTGCCAACTGAGTCTTGTAAAAAGAAAAAATTAATGAAGGAGGGCTTTGGGAGTGTTGTGTCTATTAAAGTTCCTTCCTCAGTCTCTTTGGTCACTAATGTTGGTGAGGTCATGCCCATGATTAAGCCTATACTCTCTAGCAATAATCATGCATTCTGGCAGCCCAGGTCAATCTGAAGCTACTCATGTCATTATGTCCTCCCTAATTCGTGTAAGTTTTCTGCAACTTGATTGAATGGTCTTAGGTTAGTCTCGCTCCTGATGGAGTTGTTTTGCTGCAGGCCTTGGTCGGCATCTATTTCCTAGTTGCTAACGCCGCTGGGATGAGTTTGGCTCTGGATGATACTAAGAAGGCTAGAGATGAACTTTGTCTCTAGCTGTCTCGCCTAGAGTTTTTCCAATCTACCTATGAGAAAGCCATAAAGGAAGCCATAAAGAACTTGGTAGAGGCAAGGAGAGAGAAGTGAAGCTCAAGGTACTAGTAGACAAGCTTATGGAAAAGAACAACGCTCTGAAGGTGAAGGTGGTCAATTCAATATTTGAGGCCTATATCTGGTTTAGAGCACAGGCGTAATGGGAGTTCCACTAGGGTAGGTCTTCCATGTGGGATCATGCCCATAATATCAAAGATTATGAGGAAACCTATGGGTGCTAGTTCACTCCAGAGCTCTTAGACAATGAGTCATATGTGAGACCGTCAGGAGGAGGTGTTGGTGTAGAATTAGGAGTGACCATTGATGGAGCGACATCTAAGCCTATACCTATCCAGACTATCCTGATGTTGATACATCCCAGGCTCTAGTGATGGATCAAAGCTCTCAATGAGACTTGCTCCTATCTGTTCATCTTGTAAGGGGTTATCATGGCCATATGTAGCCTTTATTTCTCAACTTGTTTGAACCCTTTGTGGATATGGATGTTAGGGTTGTACGTGGCCTATTTTATTGGTTTTCATAACTATAGGCCTATCACAAGGTATGGATGCTTGGCCGTATAAGGCCTTCTAAATTTTAAGTTTATTGATCTCATCGCTACTCATGATTGCAAATGTGTTTTGTCTTATTGTTGATACATCATGGCCATGATTCGAACCAAGACAACCATGTATGTATACAAATCACCTAGTCTTCTTGAAAGAGACATGTTAGAATAGCACAACTTCGATGGAGTGAAGCAAATGCTTGCATATGTTGAGCATATCGATTGTAAATTAGTGCGTTTACACGCTAAGTAAAACGTGGCTCTCTGGCCATAATGTAAAAGGGTAGTATCAAATTTGAATTATCGTAGTCTAGCCTTGTGGTTTAATGTGTAACGGATGACATCAAAGCCCTAATATGAGATGTAACACTCGAGATAATTTTATAAATCAAGGTATTGTAACCTCATGGTACAATGTATGGCGTTCGAGCCAACGTGATATTACAAGGTAGGTATGTCTCATATATGTCATTCCATGCAAGGTGTCAAAGCCAATGTAATAACATAAGGTGGGTATGTCCTAGCTCTATCATATGTGTAAGGCATCTAAGCCAATGTAATAAGACAAGGGAGTATGTCCCATCCTATCGTGCGTGTGGGGGCGTCTAAGCCAAAGTGATAAGACAAGGCGGGTATGTCACGTCTATGTCATGCATGTAAGGCATGTAAGACAAAGCAGGTATGTCTCATCCCTGTCGTGCATGTAGGGTGTCAAACCCCAGTTCCGGTTCCACATTCATCAGAGTAATTGAGCGCAGTTCAATGATGAGAAAAGAAAGAGTTCTTTGAATTTTGATATCTAATTCTAAAGAAGAAGAGTACATTGGCTAAAGGAGAGTAATGAGGGGAGAGACTGTAGGGATTACAAGAGTAATGAAGGGAGAGATTGTAGGGATTACAATTATGAAAAATATCATAGAAATTATAATAGATTAAATGGAGATCTCCCTAAACTAGAAAAATTAATCAAGATCCTAGAAATTAGAGACATAATAGAAGGAGTAAATCATGGGATTTGTTTTGATTTTCTAGCACTCCCCCTCAATCTGGAGAATAGATGTTAATCATTCCTAGATTGTCAAAATATCCTTTAAACTTGGTTCGTCCTAGTGGTTTTGTCATAACATCTGCAATATGATCTATGGATCATATGTAAGATAGATTTATAACACCAGCTGCAATCTTTTCTTTAACAAAGTGTCTATCTATCTCAACATGTTTTGTTCTATTATGGTAGATTGGGTTCATAACCATTTCAATACTTGCCTTGTTGTCACAACAAAGATGCATTAACCCTTCAAATGGGATTCCTTCAATAATCTGATGACTAGATTCCTTCACATAATTCATCAATGACTGCTCTTAATTATGCTTTTGTACTGCTTCTTGATACTACTGTCTGTTTCTTGCTTCTTCATGTGACCAAATTTCCCCATACATATGTACAGTATCCTATAGTTGACCTTCTAGTTTCTCTATCCCTTGCATGAGCTGCATCAGTGTAAATTTCAATATTTTTGGCATAGCCCTTTTTAAAGTAGATTCCTCTTATAGGATTAAGCTTCAGGTAGCTTAGTGTTCGATATACAGCCTCCACGTGCTCTTCTTGTTGTTGGTGCATAAATTGACTTACTATATCTACTGCATAGCTAATGTCAGGACGAGTATGAGTCAAGTATATTAGTTTCCCTACGAGTCTTCTACATCTCTCAGAGTCAATTGGAACATCATCTTTTCTTACTTCTAGGTGGCCTTCTTCCATTAGTGTACCTTCAGGTTGTATACCTAACATCCTTGTTTTATCCAACAGATCGAGTGTATACTTTTGTTGAGACATGTTGATGCCCTCTTTTGTTCTTTCTACTTCCACCCCTATAAAGTATCTCATTTGACCAAGGTTTTTTACCTGGAACTCATTTGACAAGTCCCTTTTTAATCGTTCAATGGAATCTTCATTGTTTCTTGTGATGACTATATCATCAACATAGACAATCAGGATAGTAACGGTTCTATTGTCGTGTTTAACAAATATAGTATCATCTGCTTGACTTTACTTGTATCTGAGTCCTTTTACTATATTTGTGAATCTACCAAACCAAGCTCTAGGAGATTGCTTTAGTCCGTACAAGGACTCATTAAGCTTGTAGAATGAATTGTTTGGAGTTAAAACTCCATCTGGGATTCCATGTACACTACTTCATCCAGGTCACTATTTAGAAATGCATTTTTCTCATCCAGATGATGAAGTGACTAATCCAAGTTATCCACAATTGATAATAATACTTGGATGGTATTGAATTTGGCTACTGGAGTGAAGGTTTCCTTATAATCAATCCCATAGTTCTGAGTATACCCTTTTGTGACCAATCTTGCCATATATTTGTTTATACTTCCATCAAGGTTGAACTTAGGTGTAAAGATCCATTTGCATCCCACCAACTTCTTTCCTTTGGGAAGAGTTGTGATCTCTCAAGTTTTATTCTCTTTGAGTGCTTTCAGTTCTTCTTCTGCAGCTTGCTTCTAGTTGGAGTCATTCATAGCTTGTTGAAATGTGTTGGGTATTTTCATCTATGCACTATTTACAACAAAGCTTTGCATTTTTGTAGATAGATTATTGTTAGCCGTCTAGCTTAACCGCAAGCGCACGAGTCGCAAGTAATATAAAAAGATCGTTCCCACGAGGACTAGGACAAAATAATCATTAATTATCTTAATTCAATTCTTAA
>JBAGKO010198026.1:0-14270 GCA_037177275.1 Acacia concinna
ATGAAGGAAACCCAAAGAGTGAAGGCGTGAGGAAGGAGGAGGAATGATGCTCTATATATAGAAGGGTTGGAGGCTATTGTATGCTCATGGAAGAAAAAAAATGTAGAGAGCTGATCACTGGAATTGGCAAAGAGAACACAAAAATGTTCACATAGAAAGAAGAGACGCAGACCACGCATGGAAAGAAAACAAAACCGTAGACCACGCATGGGAGACAACTTTTGCAAGGTTGAGCTCTGCACTTGCCCACGTGGTGGGCCAGGCTGATCTCGCCCTCCTGGAGGGCGAGTTCACAAATCTCGCCCTCCATATGGGCGAGGTCACAAATCTCGCCCTCATGGAGGGTGAGTTTTGTTAGATTTCAAACAGCCATTCTCTTCTTTCCACGTAACTCGCCAACCTGAAGGGCGAGTTTCGAAACTTGCACACGTAAATCGCGATTTTGCCTGTAGCATTGTGATAAATATTTTTCTAACTGTAGCATATGGGTAATTACTTTTATTATTTGTAATATTTTAATAAAAAAGACTATTTTTAATAAAAAAAAATAAATTAATACACACATTTTGAAAGTTGCAATTAATTTTTTTATTACATGACAAATATTAATTCACCTTTATATGCTACACTTAAAATTTTTTTATATTGACTAGTGTCTATTTATATTCTTGTGTTATTGATTACCTTTGTTATATTATTAAAATCCCTCCATCCCCTTTTTTTCTATCCATCCAAATAAGGTAAAATAAAATCCTTCTTAAACCCTCCATTCCCCTCCCCTCCATTAAAATGCCTCATTTCCCCTCCCTTTCATTGAATCAAACATACCTTTAAACCATATGTATATTACGTCCATAGAAAGGTTTTTGGGTGATCAACACGGTCCAACAATCACTATATTGAGAATCATATATGCAATATTCTCTACGCCTATGTTTTGTAAGGGGAATAAAGAACGCAAAAACTAAACATTATCAGCCTCTCCATTTGCATTCTTTATTGAGAATCTTCTTTTCTTTTCCTTTCTTATAATATTATATGTCAATTTCTCTTTACATTATGAATTTTACTTTACATGGACAAAGCATCTTCATGGATATAAGGTGTGGGAATTCTTACGAGTTATAAGGTGTGAGCATTCTTTATTGAGAATCATTCTTTTCTTTTCCTTTCTTATAATATCATATGTCAATTTCTCTTTACATTATGAATTTTACTTTACATGGATAGAGCACCTTCATGGGTACAAGGTGCGAGAAAAATAATAAATTTTTACTTTAAAGTAGTGTAATTAATTTTATTAGAATTTTTTAAACAGTCAACTGGGTCTTATAATTATGACCGGATGGAGTATATATTACATGGAAGTTGTAATTAACAACCTCAGCAGCGCGATTAACAACTCTGGGGTTGTTAATTAGGACTTGACAATAATAAATTTATGAAACCTGAGACCTAACTGTAAATATGCGATTTCATGGGACCTATTTAATATAAAGTCCCTTATTTGAGACCTTATTATAAATTTCCCTTTTAGCTTTTTATCCGCGTGCACACTTCATTTTTTATTCTCTGCTTTGTTTTACACACGCACAAATGTACTCCTCTTTATTCTCTGTCTTCTTTTTCTTGTCTTTGACTTGTTAGTAAGTATACACACACAGGTGCATCTATATATATAGAGAGGGAGAAGTGGTCTTAATTCTTAACCGTTCATCGCTTTGTCTGGCTGTAGTGCGTGCCATCGATATTAAAACAGATGGGAGTTTCAATTTCTTTCCTGTGGAACTCCATTATCTCTAGGTTGCTCCCCAGGTTAATTAAATAATTATCTATTTCTGGTTTCTTCTTACTATATATATTTCTTATATATTCTTATCACTGATCTTTTTCATGCCTTGTTTTATGAAAGGATGCTTGTTGGTCTCGACTCTGCTTCTTCAATCCACACCATATACGCATATTTAACTGGGTTGCTGCTTGCTTTGGTGGAACTAAAGTACCACGCATCGAACATTAGTCCCTTCAACGACCACCCTGCTTTTATGATATTGTTTCTGATATCAATAACTGTCTACGTCATGGCACTCTTTGTCTTGGGATCAAAGCTTCAAATCAATGCAATAATGGTTTGGGTTTGTCATATTTGCGGGATCATAGCTTGCGAACTGCTCTTGTTGCTCCTCGTCTCTCCCAAATGGTCCTTCGTTATCAATCTCTCTTCACTTCTCTTGCTTCTCACTTTCTTCTTCTCTTACCTATATTTCTTCTACCCATCCCACAGTGAGGCGCAACCAGCTGCTCAAGGGACAGACCCAGCTCCAACCACTCCCAATTCTTGAAATACTTGTTTGGTTTGATCGAGAGTGAAAGAAAACATTTTAATATTTTTAATTTTTTGGGAAAAAATGGCCGGACGGGGTAGTTTTTTTTAGGAAGGATTTCATTTAAATACTTTTTTAATTTTAAAACGTTAAATTAATTATTTTTTTATAAAATTGAGTTTTTAATTGCACTATAAGTTTGGTTAATCCCATTACTCTTATAGATAAAAAACTGATATGGAATTTTAAAATTCAAATGTTTTTTAAATAGAATTCTATCTCTCTTTTTTAATATTCTCATCTCTTCCTTTCCCTCTAACTTTTCTCTCTGTCAATTTTTTTTCTCTCTCTTACATTTCCCTCAAACCAACTCAAATAAATTTCACAGCTAAGTTTAGTGTTTGAAATAATTTTTTATCTTTTAGGTCTATTTTATTGGTAAAAAAAAATAGATCTCAAATCTTCTATAGTTCTATTGTGCGTATTTGTTTTTTTTTAATTATTACAAAAGGCAATTCTAAAGACTTGATAGTTGTCGATCACATCAGTGTCAACTTAATTTAAAGGTATATGAAGTTGATCTTATTGCAAAATGGAGAGGCATCCCTGATGAGAGATCTTATACAATGTATTGAACTCACAGTCACCATGTACCATGTGATTTTTAATAAATTTTATCTATTCACATATTGATAAATAACAAAACAAAGAGAACACATATAAACTCGTTTGCCCAATTCTTTGGGGGTTGGGATCTCATCTATTTCAATTACAGTATTATCATCATCATCATTTTTGGCTACAATACAATTACAATACCGTTTTTGTCAACTGCCCTAGCCACACCTTTATTGCTCAGGTCTTGAGATTGGAGCCCACTTGTAGCAACTAGTAGTGTTTTTAGAGAGTTTCTTGGGCCTAAAATTTATTCGGCCCAGAAGATTTCAGCCTAGCAAATGCAAGTTTTTCTTGGTTGTTAGCTGGGGGAGTTATCGGCCTAAAACATAAATATAAACATGAGATTTATTTCACCGGTAAGACTTGAATAATTTTTCAACAGTTAAATCACATACAATTTTTTTGGCAAACAATAACGTATGAAATTACCCTTTATCAATTTTATTCATTGTTGTCTATATAAATAAAATGACGCTATCAAAATTGAATCATCATCATCAACACCATTATCATCCGCAGCTAAAAATAAAAATAAGAGTAAAATATATTAACCATCCTTTTATTTGATCTACATTGCATATAAATAATACACTATAGTCCAAAATATTAACACCATTAAATAAGAAAATTGTCAGAATTTGGAACTACGCATGAATTGAGGAAGGCAATTTAAAATTAATTAATTAATAAATATGACAAAAATAAACCAACCAATTATTATTTCAATGCTCATTAAAACCAACCATTAATCCAGGCTAAAATAAAGTTATTGGCAACTATAATGAACAGTAGGGAATCAGCATTGAATGAAAGAATTTGAAACTAAGCAGACAAGCAGTGAACTAATATGCAGAGGAGATTGTGATTTTCATAGGGGCTTCCCTCCTTGTCTCCCAATTTAAGGGAGCTCCAAAATATTTTTTTGTGGTTCTTTTATGACTAGATTCTACATAAAGTAAGTGACATTTTGATATATTATGGGCGAAAAACGGATATGTTTTCAATTTTTTATGATGTTTTAAATATCTGCATATAAAAAAATATAGGATTATTTTTTTAATTTAGAGTTTTAACTTTAAAAAATCATAAAAGATTGAAAACAAATCCGTTTTTCACCCATAATATATCAAAATGTCACTCATTTTATGTAGAATTTAGTCATAAAAGAACTACAAAAAATATTTTGGAGCTCCCCTAAATTGGGAGTCAAGGAGGGGCCAAGGAGGAAAGCCCCCTCTGTGATTTTCAATCTCTAGGAATCAATAAATGACTTGAACGTTGAAAAATGAACCCTATAATGTAGGCTCTTATGGCAATCAATTTACTAATAAATTTTGGATTGTATTTATTATATGGGTTAATGTTATTAAATAGCCTTCAACATATTTCAAAAGAGCAAAAATAAACTTCAACAATTTTTAGTATAAAAAGTAACATTCAACTTTTAAAAAGGGAGCAAAAGTAACTATGAGAGTTAATGTCGTTAATGTTCGTTAGTTCAACATTTTAAAGTGTGAAAATAACATTTAACTTGTACTAAAAGTGCAAAAAGTAACCATAAATTTTTGTATGCACAAGTAACTAAAAGTTGACTTCCAGAACATTAATTCACAGGTTTTTATATTGCTTATGTAAGTTGGAGTCCAAAAGAATTTTAATTATGAGATGACTAGGAGTAACGTGGATTATGCCAACCCTATTATATGCAATGCAATCTTCCATTCCCTACTAGTTTTTCTCTTAGATATCCTACCTTAAAATATATTTAGTATTGGTTTTGGGATTACTTTAACAATTGTGATTATAGTAATTTCAAGACTGGTATTCATGTTAGATATTTTAGCCTTTTATATTTGAGTGACAAATTTCTTTTACTTTGTCATTCTCGTTAGAATAAGAAATATGACTTTTTAAATAAGTTTTTATTTGAAAATTTTGATTACAGTATTTTAAATGCTAGTGTTTATGTTGGATATTTTAGCTTTTAAAATTTGAGTGACAAATTTTTTTTACTTTGTTAATAAAAATTGTGAATTCTTAAATAAGTTTTTATTTAAATTTTATCTAGTAAGCGATATAAGATCGCATATGAATATGGTAGGGTTAGAATAATCCATGTTGTTGAGGCAAGTGAATCATCTAAGAGGGGGGTGAATTGGGTGTTTTCAAATTTTCTTTGAAAGCTTAAACACACGAAATATACTGATTTGGTCAAAACTCACGACCTATGTCCAGTTCTCGGTACCCACTAAGTTCCACTATCCTTCAAGATTTCAACGGGCTCTTGGCACCATAATATAGACTTGATTGACACTTTAAGAGTCACTCCCTCTTACAAGTTGCAATCCAAGTCTCCACTCAAAGTCCCTCTACTTTGAGTATCACACAACGAATTTCAAAATCTAATAAATGCTCTCTCAAAAGAGTTGAATGATAAACACTGAAGAACAATAATGAACGCAACACTCTTAGTAGATGTTCACTTTGTTCGTTAGTTGCTACCGTCATAAATGTTTGAGCACTTCCATTGTCTGAGGAATTTATATCCGTTGAGATTCAGTTTGTAGCCGTTGAGTTAGTTTCCGTTGAAAGACACAATGGATTTCTTCTTTAAGTAATAAATATAGCCGTTGAAATAAGAAAAGGTTGGTAGGTGGAATTTTGCCAAATTTGCTGAAGGCATTAAATGCTTCTAACACTCTCGTTTTTAGAAGATTTGAGTCCGTGTGTCCCTGGAGAAGTTTGTAACCTGTTATAATGAATAATAGAGGTCATTTGTAAAGATTAGAAATAAGTGGGTATCAATAAAATAGTAGCTTGAATGATTAAAAAGTTTACGCTATGATGCTATATTTTATGGAAAATTTGGATTTTGAAATAACCTTGAGGTTTCAAGGTTTCGTCGAGGTAATCTTTTGAAAATCAACACTCTCGAGGATTTGGTCAAAAATTAACACATGAAGTTTTAGAAAAATGTGTCATTGAGGATTTTATAAACTAGAATTATCTTGAGGTTGGAAATTACTCTTGAGGTTTCAAGCATATCATATTACAACCTTGAGGATTAATTCTTAACTCAAGGTTACTCTCTGAAAAACATAGTTCATAGGATGGTTGAACCCTTGAGGTTTAAAATCAACCCTTGAGGTCTCAGGTTTTTGTAAATAAAAAATTTAGAGCATGTGAGGTTTGAAATGCTTACTAGCCTCGAGGTCAAGGTCTAACCTCGAAGGTTCTTTAATGTTGACCCACTAGCAAGATTTTGAAATACAAAGAAATGTTTATAAGTAGTATTGCTGGGTTGCCAAGGTTTTCCCAAACCTCGAGGTCAAAGACTACCCTTGAGGTTTGTCCCATATCTTTAAGACTGCAAGATTTCATCAAAACCGTGCTCTAACAGCAAGGTTTTGGGCAAACCTTGTTGTTATTGGAAGGCCTTGTAACCTCGATGTTATATCCTACCCTTGAGGTTTGGGTTACATCTTGCCAACAGCAAGGTTTTAGCCAAACCTTGCTACCTCAGCAAGGTTTGCCACAAACCTTGCAGTTGTGGCAAAAGTCCTATAACCTCGAGGTTGTTGCTCACCCTCGAGGTTTGGGGCTCATCCTTACCCACTGGAAAGTTTTGAGCAAACCTTGCATTAATGGCAAGGTTTGTTCAAAACCTTGCCTCAAAGCGAAGAGGACTGTAACCTCGAGCTTAGTGACTAACCTCGAGGTTTGTGGTTACTTCTTACTCTCAGCAAGGTTTGGAGCAAAACCTTGCAATTATGGCAAGGCTTGCTACAAACCTTGCCCTTGTGGCAAGGCTGGAAAACCTTGAGGTTCCCATGAAACCTCAAGGCTGGCAAACCAACAAACCTAATGAATCAGTTTCAATATTATTCTATCATACTTACTAAATGGATATTACTCAAGTTCACTTACTCAAGTAATTTCCCTCTAATTCAAAAAAATTTAAACACTTTTCAAAATTATCCTAAGTTTAGTTATTATTAAAACATAGGATCCAACATTCTCCCTCTTTTTGATGATGACAAAACTTAGCCATTTTAGAATTACATTATAATCAACAAAATAGCATAGAGGAAACACTATATGGATAAAGATCAGTAATACTCATGTCATATATTAGATAGTTACAATTATAGCTTTGGTTAGCACAATATTACATTGAAATAAAGTTAACATACCAAAAAGACCATATGGATAAATACTCAAGGCTCAATGGCTATGGCTAGGAGATGAGGTCAAGTCATGTCTATTGAATAACTCTTATCTCTCTGAGGTAACGGTGGAGCATATATTAGAGGAGTCAAATCCATAGGCTCATTACCCTGATGCACATCACCCTGATACAAATAACTAGGATCACTTTCCCCCTTTCTGTCATCATCATGTCCAGGGAATCCAAGGTAGGTCAGGAGCAACACAGGCTCAACAAGAGATGTCAAAGTCTCAACGACATCATAAATATCCTCATCCAAGTCTTCTTTATCATGATACTCAGCAGAGGAACCACTAGAGGTGGCAGGATTAGGTAGATCAAGAGGTGGAATGCAAGGAGAAGGAGGAGGAGACTCAATAACAATCTCTTCCTCTTGATAAGAGTGATGAGATGAAGCAGGTGATGGTGGATGAGAGGCAGATTGTAAGATAGGCTCAGTGAAGGGTGGATTAGAGGCAGGAGGGATGTCTATATTAGGGGTAGTTATGGGTCAAGTGGAGGAGGAGAAGAAGGATGTGGAACATGACTAGGACCAAGAATGTCAGCGGAAGCAATGGTGACATGGACAATTAGGATATATATGTAGGTGAAGATGAAAAATGGCTAATAATAGGTCTAGGAGAGTGATGTAGAGATGGTATAGGATCAAGAGTGGGTATCTAGTGAGTAGTACCTTTGGTAGTACCTCGCATCGAGTCCATGGCATCGGCAAACAACGAGAGAGATTCAAAATAGCTCACAATGCCTTGCTATGCTCATTCGCATGTATAACCAACTGATCAACTTGGGAGCGAAGAGGAGCTAGGTAAGCCTCAATTGTGTCATTGACGAACACCTGAAGAGTAGGATCAATACTCAATCATCGCGAATAGAATATGTGGGCTTACGTCTAGGTAGAGGTAGAAAAGGAAGAAGACTCCTCCTCATAGAATATGTGGGCTCACGTCCAGGCAGAGGTAGCTTAATCCCCATATTTGAGAGATGAGATGGATCCAAGCGGTCAAGTATCTCAATGATGTCACTGAGTCAAGGTACCAAATCTTGTTTGCCTTGAGGATTAAATGGACAATATGTGGGAAAGGGACCCTCGCGAATAGCTTACTTGTAGTGTAGTATCTTCTCAACTCTGAATACATGAACTCCCCTAGATTCTACTTCTCCTTATTGATAATCAAAGCGAATAACTTGTATTCTCGAGTAGTAAAGTGGGACCAATTCCCATACTTGTAGACTATCATTCTCGAGAACATATACCATATATAGTGATAGAAATCTCTCATCTCGGTTGGATGAAATATCAAAGGTCCAACCTAAACTCCAAGCCGTAAAAATCTAAATATCTCTGCATTACTCATCTTTGGCTCCTTGTATACATGTGGCTTCTTGATTCCAATTCATTTGTTGATCCTTGAGGCTGAAATCAAGAACTCTTGCCCTCTGACCATAGTCTTCATCTCTTCCTCTTCTTCTTCCTCCTCTGAACCAAACACAGATGATTTAGCCTTGATCTCAAGGCTAGCATAAAATTGCTTTATAATCCTTGGAGAGAATGGAAGGTTCACCGAGATCTAAGGCATGTAATGTAAGAAATACTCTAACAAATCCAGCTGAGCATAGTTCTTCAAATGTTCCAAATCCAAAAATGGTATTCTTTAGACTCCTCTCGCTTTGAAATCCTCAGTATATCTGTCAGTATCCACTAGCTCACTGGTGTTGAAACTGGGAGGAGCAGAGGTCCCTTCATCCTCTCGAGGTTGAGCTTGAGTGGATTGTCCCTGTCTCTGTGCACTGTCTCTCCAAATTTGAAGAGCTTCATCAAGCATGTTCACAGATATTTGCCTCACCAAGGCATCTAAATGATCCTTCTGTGGCCTATGCAAAGTAGAGAAAGAAGGAGCACTCTCGGTCTCACTGGATGATCCTGATAAAGGAGATGCCACGGTTTTACCCCTTCCTTCAACTTGCTTCTTAGGAGTAAACCATGAGTGAGTGATCGGAGGTTCTTGAATTACAATACCCTTAGCTCTTGGTACCATAGGAGATTTCTAAGTTTTAGAAGCTTTCAAAGCTAATGCCGTAAGACCTTTTTTAGCCGGAGGTTGCTTTTCTTGGACCTTAGGCCTATGTTTCTTAGCATGAGGGTCTTTCTTTATCTTCAAAGCTGACTCTTTTCTTTTCTTTTCACCTTCGGCTTTCTTTTTAGATTTCTCCATTGGCGAAGGAGCCGTTGAAGCCACCAGAGGAATTTGCTCTTGGTTGTGAGCTTCATATTGTTCTAAATCCTCTGGGGAATGAAATGGTGAGGTCTTTGTCCTGGCTATTTCTTTGGATTTCTTATACATTAGCTCCTGGAAACAAATATCACTGAATGACATATCACTGTGTGAGAGAGAGAGAGAGAGAGGTGTCGAGGGATTCGAGTTTGGGGGTTTTGAGTTTGGAAGGATTTGGGGAAGGTAATGGCAAGAAATTTGAGTTTTGACTGATATAAGTAGGTGGGGGAGTTAGGAACAAACTGGGGTAGTGACTGAGATGAAAAAGGAGTCTTCTTACGCTTCATTGAATAAGTAGTTTGTATGCTAGTAAGAGGCAACTCAATTCCCTCTGTTGGTAATATGGGAGCTGTCTAACCGATCTGGTCTCTCAATAGTGTCACTACTATCAAGATACCAAATCTTGTTAGCCCTCAATATCAATGACACAATATGAGGAAAGGAAATTCATATGGTTGATCTGCTTGTTGTGTGATAACTCTGAATCTCATAATACAACAAATCTCTCAAATTCATGTGGTACGTTTTCTCTTTGTTGATTGCTAATACAAGTAACTTATATTCCTGTGAAGCAAAATGAGACCAATTCCCAAACTTGTAGATAATTATTTGAGAGAAAACATACTAGATGATTCTATGTAAATCACTCATCTCTACAGGACGAAACCTTAAAGAACCAATTAGGACTCCAGGTCTAAGAATCTTAAAAACTTGAGCATCTGAAAGTGTTGGCTCCTGATATATAGGTGGTTCTATAATTATAAGCCATTGATTGATCCAAGAAGCTTATATAAACAATTCTTACCCTCAAATTATAGCTTTCATTTCCTTTTTCTCTTCCTCTTGTTCCTCTTTACCCTCTTCAGTATGTCTTGGTGACTTAGACTCAATTTCCAAACTCAAATATAATTGCTTCACTATCCTTAATGAGTATGAAAGGCTTATAGATAACCACAACATATAATAATAAAAATAACTAGACAAATCAAGTTGAGCAGATATCCTTAGATGATCAATATCTAGATATGGCATATTGTTAATGCTCTTACCTTGAAATTCTTAGTATGCCTAACAATGTCTGTAAGCTCAATGGTGGTGACACTAAGAGGTGCTGATGTAACCTCTTCTTGTTGTGGTGAAGGAACTTTCCTATCTCTGAGTGCTTCCTTGTCTTATTTGGATTGCTTCATTAAGCATATTCACTGTGATTTTTCTCACCAAATCATCTAAATATCTCTTCTAAGGTCTACATTAAATAGAGAAAGATGGAGAACTCTCGGTAGAGCTTGATGTTAGAGTTGCTATAGCTTTTCCTTTCCCTTAAACTTTCTTCTTTGACGTTGACTATAAATGAGTGGCAAGTGGTTCTTAAATCACTACTCCTTTCGCCTTAGGAGTAGCTTTAGAGGGAGGTTTATCCTTTTGGACCTTAGGTCTAATTTTCTTTGGAGGATGACTCTTTTTCTTCTTTGAATCCTCTATTTTCTTCATTGTTAACACCTTCTTTGAAGGTTCAGAGTGCTTTAATGGAGATTGTTCTTGCTTATTCCCAATGGACTTGCTTGCTTCTTCTTGAGAATGAAATGGAGAGGTCTTGGTCCACACCATAGGTATTTGAGAGAGAGAACTTTAATCGAGCCTCACAAATGTTGATAGTGAGTGAGAGAGGAGGAATTGGGGCTTTTGGGATTTGTCGAGATTGAGAGTGGTAACATTTGTAGATTGATGGGGTGTGACGGTTTTGAAGAAATATGGTGAGTCGTTTGGCCAACAGGTGTGAACTTTTGGAATTTAAGGAGTTTTGGAAGATATAAGGTCGCGGCAGTAAACATACCCTAAACCATGAACTTGAGGTTTCTAAAGGAAAATATATTACCTAGAGGTTATAGAGAAACCTCAAGGTTTTAGGCCTTATGAAACTATGTCACTAAGCTTTTGCCTTGAGTTTTCACAAAGCTAAGAAACCTTGAAGTATTAAGATAACCTCGAGTTTTCTTTCATTTTTTATAAAAATATTATGCAAAATTTGAAACAGAACACGATACCTTGAGGTTTTACCATTTTCTTGAGGTAATACTAATGCCTTCCTTGGATTTAAATTCGATTTTGAGTAGTCCTTACTCGAGGTTTTACTACAACCTTGAGGCCATCTCTTTAGTAATCATAAGATTTCCTACAAAACAAACTTTTAAATACTCTAATGCTTAAGTTAGTGATAGTTAATCATCAAAACATATTTACAACAAGTAATTGAATATGATCTAACTTATAGCTCATTAGGATTTATCATTCTCAATTCTCTTTTTATATACATAAATTGATCATTTGCTAGTAGTTTGGTGAAGATATCTACAAGTTGTAAATGAGTTGGTATGAAAACAACCTTAACATCTTTCTTTTGTACATGATCTCTCATAAAGTGATGTCTCACATAAATATGTTTGGTCCTTGAGTGTTTTACAGGATTTTTAGTCAAAAGTATTGTGATCAAGTTGTCACAATGAATATGTATTTTCTTGAGATAGATACCTAAGGTCTTACAGTTGTTGCTTCAACCATATAATTTGTGCACAACAACTTGCTGCAACGATGTATTTAGCTTAAGTTAAAGAGAGAGATATTGTGTTGTGTTTCTTACTGAACCATGATACCAGTGATCCTCCTAGGAATTGAAGCTAGCCACTAGTGTTTTTTCTGTCTGTTTTGTTACCACCATGGACAGAATATGAGTATGCAACTAGATACTCTCTTCCTCCTTTAGGTACCAAATTCCAAGTTTAGTAGTGTTAGCAAGATATTTGAATATCATCTTTACTAATTTGGCATGTGACTTTTTTGGTGCAGTTTGATATTTGACACACATACCCACACTGAATTAGATGTTAAGACAACTTGCCGTTAGATAGAGCAATGATTCTATCATTCCTCTATATTTTTTGACATTGTAGTCAACTCCATTCACATCTGCATCTATAAAAGTTATTGAACTCATAAGGGCGTCTGCATCATTGGCTTGATCTATACCAAATTTCTTAAACAACTAATTAAGATACTTTGCTTGAGAGATGAAAATGTCATTTTTCTTTTATTTGATTTGTATCCCAAAGAAGAAGGCTAGTTCTCCCATTATTGATTTGTAACCCAAAGAAGAAGGTTAGTCTATCCCACTTCCACCTCCAAATTCTGTCACCTTTTGTTCCCCATCACCTACTGTTTGCCCATCACTCTCACCTCCAGACTCATAGTAGCTTTTCTCGTAAGGGCAATTTGGTATGAGGGGAGGGGAGGGGAAATAAAAATTTTAGGAATTGAATTTGAAGAAAATTGAAAAAGTGAGGTTATAAAATGTTAATAAAGAAAAAAATGTAACATAAAAGAGTATGAAAAAATAATTTAAAACTTTTAATACTACTTCTTTAATTTTTTTTTAAATCCAACTTATAAAAATTTTCCCTCCCTTCCCCTCACCCCTACATCCAAGTAGATACATACTACTATGTTTTGTTTATGTAGGATTTTATAACAATATCAATATGTGTTGTTCTTACATACTAACAAGAAAGAGAATTGTTATACTCATTTTTTTATTCCTCAAATATATTAAATAAACTCCATTATTCAAGTCTCGCAAACCCAAAACAGGCAAGCATATCTAAGCCGTTCAAATATAATTTTTGACATTGAAGATCTACTTTTTTGAAAATGATGACTTTTCAAAATAAAAAATTATTTTTAAAAGGATAATAGTTAAAAAAAATTATGTTTCTTTAAAATATTCTATACCCATAAAAATAAGGGGAAATTGCAATTAAGTCCCAATTAACAAATTTAATTACAAGTAGATCCTACAAAATCACCTAGTTACAATAAACTTCTAAAGAACCTAAGTGCAATTAATCGTTCAATTTTAAAGTTTAGAAAATTACACCCTCAATTTTGTTTTACATATAAAGGGCAGATTTGTTTTTCCATCTTTAAAATTAATTGCAACCCGATCCTTTAGAAGCTCACAACAATTTAGTGATTTTGTAGGACTTGGTTGTAATCTGCATTCGCTAATTAGAACTTAATTGCAATTTCTTTAAAAATAATTATTTAGCCAAAGTATATTTTAAATCTTTTAAGTGAGCTCATTCTATATACGGTGTCTCCCCTCCTCTCTAGTTGCTCATCACTCCAACCTCTCCACAGCAGTTCAATAAGTTCCACCTCAGGTTTACCCTTAAAAAAAAAATCTTTTATTCACCTTACCCATTTGTTTGAGCAAACTATTCTCTAATTCCTTGATTTAAAACTGAAAGATTAGAGTAGAAGTGGGACTCTTTAATTTATTTGATTAGAATAAGCCAAAATTTTAGATTACTTTTTTAGCTAACATTACACATCCTTTAATTAGTTATTTTCTTGCAAGAAATAAAAACAGTTAATACTTTATTGGGAAAATGATACAAAAATACCGTTTCAATTTTAAAATATCAAATAAATGATTTTTGATAAAATTGAGTTATCAATTGCTATACATGTTTAGTTAATTCAATCACTCTTATAGACAACAAGACTAATTTGAGATTTTGAAATTCAAATGGTATTTGTCCATCATTCTCCCTACTTTATAATTTTTAGTTTGCAGACTCTTGTTTTTTTTGGCAACAATGATGTTTTTAAAATTACTTGTGCAGTGCTATGGCAGCTGGGTGGATGTACCAGATTCGACGACATTAACAAGGCACATCTGTCTTATAGATGGCCCAATAACAAGTTTAGACG
>JBAGKO010198069.1:0-14264 GCA_037177275.1 Acacia concinna
ATCTTGGATCAATTGTATCTTGACAATTAACTTCAATCAACTCCAATTAGGCAAGTAATTGGACGTGGAAATGAAACCTTTATTTTTCTTTATTTCCTGTACAAGCCGCGTGATCCTGAATAGGAATAACTAATTTAATGGTAGAGGACAAAAGATTACGCAAGTAATGTACAATATATATTAACTTCAAGTTTAATTTACAAATGATATCTATGGGTTTTCAGCAGATTATTAAATTAAATAATAATTGACCAAGATCACCACTTCACCCTATTTCTAGTTCCACGGATTTTCTACGCCATTTGATTAGGAAATGGGTGGAATGAAATAAGTTAACATATTTCCTTCCCTTTGGGGACTAATAATGCTGTTTTTTTTTTATGTGGTTGGCCGAAAACAAAATTTTATATCAAAATTTCAGAAATTAAGGCATGAATTAATAATAATATATTACACATCAATAGGGGTCATAAATTAGATATAAACCCTAGATAGATAATTTCTGAATCCTTACCATATTCTCTCGGTCAGACCATAATTATTCTTAATCACTCTAACTTTATATTCCTAGATGTGAACACCCCATTTTATCTCAACCTCACCCAAAAAGTTAAAAAAATAAATAATTTTTTTCATTAATGATGCTTGGAATACAAGTCAGCAATCATCATTATAGGGAGACAAATAATAATAATAATAATAATAATAATAATAATAATAATAATAATAATAATAATAATAATAATAATAATGAAAATTCTCACAATGATGAATTTGGTGCCCAACTTGGCAATCGCCAATAAAAAGGAAATTAAATATAAAAAATAAAAATAACAATTAAAAATATATCATTGATGATAATTGATTGGCAATGAACATTAAAAAGAGGAAATCAAAAATTAAAAAAAAAATACAAATAATTCCTCTTTCTTGATGTTAGGTTTAATTAGGAAATTGCTTCTGAAAAGATAAAAAATAATAAAAACAAATTTTTTTAAAAAAATCCCTCTTCATAATAGTGATTGGTTATAATATTAGCAAGTTTCTTTAAACAAAAGTTTTTTACAAAAATGAAATGGAAAAAAAATCTCATTGATTAGGTTGCAAGTTATAAATTTCTATTGGCAGAAAATAAAAAAAATAAAAAAGAGGAGTGTTTTTAAAGAAAACCCTAATTTTAAATTAGAAATAGGGGAGCAACGATTAAACAAGAGAAACAAAAATTTGAGGGTGAAAGGACATATAAATTGGGGGTGGGGTAATAAAATAAGGAAATTGAGAGAGAAAAGAGACAAGGAATAGCTAGTGGTGTTAAAAACAAAAAGAAAAAGAAGAATAAAAGAGTAAAATCCATCATCTTCACCTATGATCAATTCTTAGGTTTACATACCTATGAAGATTTTTTTCCACAAAAAAAATACAAGTCTACTGTCATATGGCTATGGGCAATAGAGTAAGGAGGAATTCTTGTGTAAACCTAGTTCACCATGTCATTTGTTGTCTGACCAATTAAAATACAACATCTCAGTAAATAAAATCCTAGTTGGCTGCTTGTGATTTTCATATTTTTATGTTTCTCAAAATAAATGAATCCATTGATTAAAATTCCAAAAATAATAAAAAAGTGAATCTTGTGAAATCTTTTAATTTTATTAATATGTGAATTAACATTTAAGATATGCCAAATTATCAGTTGAGTTGTTATATTTTAATTGGTCACAGCACAAATGACGTGGCGAACCGGGTTCATACAAAAATTTCTCATAAAGAGAGTATGTACGTGTAAAATAGCAAAATTTTCATCTATAGTACCATGTTATTTTAATTTTATTTAATTGTAATTAAATATTGATACTATTTATGTCTGAAATTAGCAATATATTGTTTTAAATTTATTTCTTTAAAAATATAGAAGAAATAGTGGTTTGGCGGACAAAGTACAATAAAACAAACAAGGAGCGGTGAAAGTACGAGAGTGTATGAGTTCCTAGAGTTCCCGCCAATTTGGATCCGGGGTTGGGAAACCACATGGGACGGCTCTTGAAGTTAGGAAAAATGTTACTGTTTAACATGCTTCAACCAATAGCAAAGTGTCCTGAAGCCAAAGTCAAGTTGAACCTTCTATTAGACATGCTTCCAACAAATAAAAAGTGTCCTAAAGCCAATGTAAACATGGACCTTCTATCTAACATGCTTCAGCCAACATCATTGTATGCTGAATCCAACCGAAAAAAGTGTAACTATGCTTTGACTTTAAAGAGCTTATGGCTATGTATATAGCTGAGGGATGGGACGAAATTGAAGCATTTTACACTATAAATACACTCGCAGGGGTTTAGGTTCTTGAGAGTTCTTGGAGGTTTTGGGTGCTAGGGCTTGGATTTTCAAAGCTTGGACCCCCAAATCTTGGTTTTTCCCATTCTCCTTCTCTTTCTTTGCTTTATTTTCCATATGACTGTAAGTATTCAGCATGGTTATGTGATTATGGGCAACTAAACCTATTGCCTTAGGATTATTTTGAACCTTTGTATGGATTAAGACTTGATTATTCCTCTATTTTAGTAGTAATGATATATATGTGTGTTGATTTTATCCCTTACTTAATGCTTCTAAATGATTGGCCACCATTTAGCATGATTTGTTCACCTAAGTTTAACTTGAGAAAGCTAATCTAGGTGCAGAACTTAGTTAAAATCATGCTTGACTTGAAGTTTACATGATAAATAGATGGTTTGTTAGTAAAATAGAGATATGTTTGCTAACCTTGCATATTGTCACATTAAGGTTGTTTCTTAAACTTGATCTTCATTAATTGAAGCAAGAGATTGTGCAATTTAATGAAGAGAGAAATTTGGTTTTGACTTAAGAGAGCTAAATTAAATGCTTTTCAACCTTAGACTAACATATATAATCATTGAAATGCTAATTGAGAGGGAATTAATCTAGTCTTAGGAAATACAAGTGGGATAAATAATCATAGGCTTCATTTAATCATTGAAGTAGAATCAACTCTACTTTGCCAATTTAAATTGTATTTTTTTAGAACCAATTTTGCTTTCTTTAAAGAAAAAAATTTCAAAATGTCTTCCCCCAACCTAATTAACAGCACAATTGCGTTAATTAACCATCTTTTGTAATAGTCTATGTGGGAACAATAAATCTTTTGTACCACTTGCGACTTGATAAACTTGTGGTAAGTGAAATGGAGAACATCTATGTTTCTCATAAGCATTATAGGCAATTCAACTTTCAAGGCTGGCTGGTGAAGAGGAAGTCCTGAAGTTTCAAAGAACTTCGTTGTGTATAGTTCCTAGAAAACCATATTGTCATGGTCTTTTGCACTCACAGAATTAGAGCTAAAGTATTGAACAATGTCCACATCAATCATTGAGCAAATCCTTTTGTTTATATGATCAATTAATTATTTATGTGACAAATACCTAAGTGGTGAACATCAAATTATTTTTATTTATCTTTGACCCCTTTTTTTTGCCAAAATAGGTGGTTGATTTTAATTAAGCCTTTAACTGATCTTGATTTCAATTGTTTTCATTTTTCTCAATTTGTTACGGTATATTGATCATGGTTTCCATTAATGATCAATAATGGAATTAGACTAATTTCTCCCAAGTTATTTCATTCATTCCTATATTGGTTGGTTTGGGAATTGTAATAATTTCTCGTGACCAAGCATCATGCAAAGCATTTGTTTTAATTTTTTGTAGGGGTCTCTTGTTGCTATATGAAACAAACCAATAATTCTTGAAAAAAAAAGTTAATGGCAACTATTATGAAGGGTTTAGGATTACCATTGAAAATTGTAGGAGTTTTAAATCATGCGGGAATCATGGAAGGCAAATTGCAATCAATTAATGAATATGGCGAAAAAAGGCAACCAATTATTATTACATGGACATCTCCTATTCTTTAGTATTTTATTCTAATACTATTCTCCTAATCTTAACCCTTTATTTAATCTATGATCAGATACCACCCCTCATACCCACTAACTTGCTAAAAACATAGAGACTTGTTGAAATTAAGGATATTTTTATTATCAAATTAAATATCATTTTGATTAATTTATAATAAAAGATTATGGGATCAAATTTATCTTAAAAAATAGGAACCATATGAAAAAAGATTATGGATGCCAAAAGAAAAGAAAAGATCACTTACTAAAATCATAGAGACTTGCTAAATTAAATGAAACCTTTTTATATCAAAATAAAATAAAGATAATAAAATGAGTTCATTTTGTAATGAATTATTTCCAAATGAATTTGATATCCTTACTTAATAAAACGATATCAAGATAATTTGGATCATGGTGAAATTTGTTGTGTTTGAGAAAATGGAAAAAATGTTGTTTAAGCAAAATTTAGATTCTGAAAATTAGGCAACGACAAAAGCTTTCTCTTCTCTAACTTTAATTTTCATTTGTTGTGTATTAGATGAGGACACGACACACTAATCTTTTATGATAAAACGGTTTCTATAATTTTTTATTATAAATTGGTTGAAATGATTTTTTTTATAATAACTTACTTTTCGTAATTTCAGCAATATTTCATTATTCCAATTTGAGAAATAATTCCATACGGAATTATCTAGTTTTGTTAGGGGTGAGTCTCCTGCAGAACTATGAGACCTAGTCTAGAGAATCTACAAATATTTGTTCTATAAGGTCTTTCTGCAACAATCCTTTGCCATTTAGACCATATTAGAATCACTATTTGTAGTTAACCAAACTACATTTTATTGTCAAGAAAAAGATTGTAATCCCATAAATCTAATCATATTCTTTTTGATACACAGGATCCTCTATGAGAGGCAAGTACAGAGCACAACAGGATCTCTGTAAAGACAAGAAAAATGATATTGAAAGATCAAGCTTTTAGAAGAATGAGAGACTTAGAAAGAAGTCATTCTGGAAACACTCATATTACGAGTACAACTCTTGATGATCATAATATACTGAGAGTCTCCTTATATAGAGACTTGGATGTAGAAGATGTTAAAGTAGCATTATTATGAGCTAGCTCAGAAAAAGCATGCGGACAATAAACTCATGACATAAAAGTAGACTGGCACACTGAAAGAAAGTAAAGCACACTTTTATCACATGGGATAAGCAAGGTGTCAGTAGTAGTGAAGTATCAACAGGCTCCTTTGATGGGCTTAAGGCCAAGCCCCATTGCAGATGAGCTCATGATCTGGGTCCATATTGGGGTCATCTTCTTCTCAAGGATAGTACCCCGTAATATTCAAGTTTTCTTGGGCTGTTTGGATCTTCAGGGGTTGGTAGATCATCCTAGGAACAATGCTGTAGATAAGGAGAAATAAGGTCTTCTAAAGGACTTTCTTCTATGTTGAGACTAAAAAAGTCATTAGGGTACTGAGAAAATTCACACAGGTTTGGATGCGTAACACCATTCTTCATCAGTAAAAGAATCATTGGATTTATTTTTAGAGATTGATAGGATACATTGAGTTTCTTCATCCTATTCTGATTTTTAAGGGTGGTTGGGAGGTTTGTGACATAGAGGGCCATGATATAAAAAAGTTTCATTTATTTTGGCAATTGATCGTTTAGTTTATTTTGACTTCCATAATCTTTTTTTATAAGCTGGTTCTACTTTTTTTTAGATAAATCTGATTCCATAATATTTTATTATAAATTAATTGAAAAAGTGTCCTCAATTTTAGCAAGTATCCATGTTTCTAGTAAGTAGGTGGTATGAGAGGCGATTTCTAGCCATAGATTAAATAAACGGTTAAGATTAGGGGAATAGGACGAGAATAGAACAATAAAAAATTATGAGGCATCCCACGTAGTGATCTAATAGGAAGTTACCGCTTAAGTAGGGAATGGTTATAAAATATTTTTTCCAAAATCCAAGTTAATATACTAGTTTGTAATTTTAATGGCTAGATTGATATTTCTTGAAAAAAAACAAGTTAATGGCAACTATATATAATAAAGGGTTCAGAATCAGCATTAAAAATTAAAAGAATTTAAAATCATGATTAAATCATGAAAGCAAACTAATATCAATGAATGAATAAGGCCAAAAAAAGCAACCAATTATTATGTAATTGTGATCCAATAGGAGGTCACCAATTACATAGGGACAACTATCTAAATAATTTTTATAGGTACCAACTCTAATATATTGGAATTTGTAATTTTAATGGCTCTTGTTTACTATTAATATTTTGTGAAAAAAGAATAAAATAAATGCTTTGATTTTTTTTGCCGGTGAAATATACTCATTAAAATATTAAACAAACTAAAGAATGAGCACATTAAAAGACACAAAATAAACAAGACATAAAACATCTAAACCCAAATACAACACCTAAAAATCTAAATTAAAACAAGACACCAAAATGACTTAAGCCCAAACACAAAAACCCTAAGCCCAAAGTAGCACCACCAACATAACCCTAACCCTAGAACATCTGCAGAAATGCTTTGATTTAAGGGAAAATGGCAATAAGGTCCCAAACAATAGACATATTTATTAAAAATTCCCACTAAATCTTTCACTTACTAAGAGGTCCCAAGGGACTTTTGGGATAATATCTTCATATGTGAAATTACCTTCCTCTCATGGCTATTAAAACATATGACAGAAGAAAGAAGTAACATTTTTAGCTGGCTCACATCTGATCTCTGCAATATGTCATGGAAGCAAAGGGGAAAATTGAAGAAGAAAAGCAAGGATTTTCGGAAGGCAAGATTCTAACCTTATAATCTAACCTAGAAACTTTAAAGGTTGTAACCCTCATCTTCATTCTTAGGGTGTAGGAGCTGACTTCATTTTTTTATATTTGGGTGTGAGGGATTAAGGATGAAGAGTTTAAGAAAGGTTGCACCTTGAGATCATTTGTGGAACATGCACTTTAACCCAAGTAAGAAATGAAGATTTTGCTGTGAAAGGCATAATCTTGAGGAATGATCTTAGAGTCTTATTGTATGAGTAGTGTTGTGTCAAAATATGCTCTATTTTTTTGTTATAACAGTAGAGGAAAGGATATATTTTTAAGTGGGAAGGAATAAATAGGATGGAAATATGTTAACTTGAAGCTGCTGATGCGAGTGAATACATGTGTTGTCAAAACTGACATGTGGAGTTGTTAATAAAGATGTTATATTTGTGAATATGTATTTGTGTAGGGTTGTGACAATTTGTGCCTTTATTTTATGTATGCTAGTGTACATGGAAGGCTATCTTGTTAACCAGAATTGAATTAATGTTATGAATGCATGTTGACCTTAGTAAGTTTAGAAATGACGAAAAAAATATATTGTTAAAACCAACATCTCAAGTTGTTAAAAAGGCTATTACATTTGTTAAAATATAATTGGATAGGATTGTGACAATTTGTGGCTTTATTTTGTATGGTAACAGGGGTAAGGTTATCTTGTTGAGTGAAAATGAATGAATGTGATGAATTCATGTTTACTTGTAATTGTTGATGCATTGTGAAAAATATGTTGTTAAAATCAGTATGTGCACTTGTTAATACAGCTATTACAATTGTTAATTACATTGGATGTTGCAAATTGTCATTAATGATAGCTAGTACATCAAGGAAGAATTTATTTTGTTTCTTCCATGTGGGAGGAAGTTTTTTAATGGTAGAGAAGATGGAAGCCGATATGTTGGTGGTTGTGTGAGAACAAGACGCATAAAGGAAGGCATAAGCTACAAGAATTGGGAAAGAAAGTAATGAAAGTGTTGGGAAGTTTTTTGGTGGGTTGGGAAGTTGGTGTCATGTCTAAATAGATATGTATATGAATATGTTGTCACTAATATTTGTTAGTTTTATGTTATCATCTTATATGATTAGTCCATACTTTTTATGTTGTCAAAATTGGCAGATATGATTGTCAAAGCACACACCTACAATTGTTATTGTATACATTGGCAAAACAAGGATAAATGTCGCTAATTATCTGTTAGTTGTAAAAACACACAAACCCAATTGTTAAAATGGCCTAATAGGTTGTCAAATTGGTCTAATAAGTTGTTAAAATACATAGGAGCACTTGTTACCACATGACCTACAGTTGTCAAAATGCTCATACAGAGTTGTCAAAACGCGTTGACCCAATTGTCAAAACAGCCAAATAAGTTGTCAAATCAAAACGTTCATACAAAGTTATCAAAACTCGCTCACCCAATTGTCAAAATAGCCTAATAAGTTTTCAAATTGGCTTAATAATTTGTTAAAACAAACATTGCCACTTGTAACCACATGGGTCACAAGTTGTTAAAATGAGCTTACGAAGTTGTCATCACGGCCTCATAAGTTGTTAAAATGTTTAGGTGGACTTATCATAACATGTATTACAAGTTGTCAAAATGTACTTAAAAATTTGTCATTACGGCCTCATAGGTTGTTAAAATTTCCATGACTAAGTGAACAGTGCCCAACCTAAGAAGTTGTCAAAACATGCTTACAAAGTTGTCATCACGATCTGATAAATTGTTAAGAGTTCTATGGCATAGTGAACAGTATCCATCATAAGAAGTTGTCAAAATGTGCTTACTAAGTTGTCATCATGGCCTGATAAGTTGTTAAAAATTCCAAGCGAATAGTACCCATGCAAATTTCAAATTTTTCTCCCCTCTGACATGCATGTGTTGAAAGGACCTGACCGCTTGGATCCATCTCATCTCTTGAATATGGGGATTGAGCTGCCTCTGCCCAAGCATGAGCCTACATACTATATGAAGAGAAAGAAGACTCCTCCTCCATCTCTGTCTCAGCCTCAATTAGTGCCTCAGGCTTCTACTCCAACCCTGATAATGATACGCAGTCTTCTGCTCCACTTCCCTAGGCCTAGAGTATTGATCCTACTCTTCAGGTGTTCATCAATGACACCATTGAGACTCATTTGGCTCTTCTTCACTCTCAAGTTGATAAATTGGTTCAGTATGCCAATGAGCAGAGCAAGGCATTACGAGCTATTTTTGCATCTCTCTCGCTTTTTGTTGAGGCCATGGATTCTATACAAGACACTTTCAGAGGTTCTACTCACCATATCCCCACTCTTGATCCCATACCATCTCCACATCACTCACATAGACCTATCATTGGCTATTTCTCATCTTCACCTATAGATATATCCCAGGCTGTCCATGTCATCGTTGCTCCTACTGACGTTCCTAGCCCTAATCATGTACCACATCCATCATCTCCTCCACTTGACCCAGGGATACCTTTACTTGATATAGACATACATATTGCCTTTAATCTACCCTTTACTGAGCCTATATTACAGCCTGCCTCTCATCCACCATCACCTACCTCATCACATCACTCCTCTCAGGAGGAAGAGATTGTTGTTAAGTCTCCTCCTCCCTCTCCTTGCATTCTACCTCTTGACCTACCTGATCCCACTCCCTCTTGTGGTTCCTCTATTGAGTATCATAGTAAAGAAGCCTTGGATGAGGACATTTCTGATGTAGTTGAGACCTTGGCTTCTCTTGTTGAGCCTGTGTTGCTTTTGACCTACCTTGGCTTCCTTGGACATGATGATGACAAAAAGGGGGAGAGTAGTCCTAATCATTTGTATAAGAGAGATTAGCCTTAGGGTGATGAGCTTATGGATCTTACTCCTCTCATCTGCTCCACCTTTACCTCAGGGAGATGAGAGTGATCCCATTAATATTGACCTAACCTTTTCATCCAGCCATTAAGCCTTGAGTATCTATCCATATGGCTTTTTGGTCATTTTGGACTTTCTGGTCATTTTGTAGCCTTTAGGTTTATTTATGTTTGGTTTATAGATGTTGAATTTGTTTTGATATAACATTGTACTAACCCAAAAGCAATAATTGTGATTACCCAATATAGATCATGACTTTTGTTTATCATTCTTCATATGTGTTTCTCTCTATGATATTTTGTTGCTTATGATATGATTCTAAAATGACTAAGTTTTAGCATCATCAAAAAGGGGGAGAATGTTAGATCCTATGTTTTGATGATAACTAAACTTAGAATGATTTCAAAAGTGTTTAGATTGTGTTGAACTAAAGGGAAATTACTTGAGTAAATGGACTTGAGTAATATCTATTTAGTAAGCATGATAGAAGAATTTTAAAATTGATTCAGAAGGTTTGTTAGTTTACCAGCCTCGATGTTTAATGAGAACCTCGATGTTTGCCAGCCTTGCCACAATAGCAAGGTTTGTGGCAAGCCTTACCATAACGGCAAGGTTTTGTAACAAACCTTGCTGAGAGCAAGGAATGACCACAAACCTCGAGGTTAGCCATTGACTTCGAGGTTAAAGTCCCCTTCTCTCTGAGGCAAGGTTCTGAACATACCTTGCCATTTAGGTAAAGTTTACTCAAAACCTTGTAGTTGGTAAGGTTGAGTCATAACCTTGAGGATGAATAATAACCTCGAGGTTACACGACTTTTGCCACAACTGCAAGGTTTTTGGCAAACCTTGCTGAGGCAGCAAGGTTAGGGCAAAACCTTGTCGTTGGCAAGATGTAACCCCAACCTCGAGGGTGAGATGTAACCTCAAGGTTACGGGCCCTTCAGCATAAACAAAGTTTGTCAAGAACCTTGCTGTTGGAGCAAGATTTGGGTGAAACCTTGCAATCTTGAGAAATTGGAAGGAACCTTTAGGGTAGTTACTAGCCTCGAGGCTGGGAAAAACCTTGGCAACTGAGTAAGGTTTCTCATAAACCTTTCTTTATATTTTAAAACCTTGCAAGTAAGCCAACTTCAAGAAAGACTCAAGGCTATTCATTGACCACGAGGATGGTAAGTTCTTTCAACTTAATTCATTCTCATGCTCTAAATTACTCATTTATGTAAACCCGATACCTCAAGGTTTGATTTTAACCTTAAGGATTCAAGCATACTATGAACTATGATTTCCAGAGAATAACCTTGAGTTAAGAGCTAATCCTCAAGGGAGTAATTCAATATGCTTGAAATCCTAAGGGTAGTATCAAACCTCAAGGTAACTCTAGTTTATAAAATCCTTGAGGACACATTCTTCTGACAATTCATGTGTTAATTATTGACCAAATCCTCAAGACTATTGATTTATAAAAGATTACCTCGAAGAAATCTAGAAACCTTAAGGGAATTTAAAAATCCAAGTTTTCTAGAAAGCAAAGCATTATAGCGTAAACTTCTTAATCATTCAAGCTACTGTTTTATTGATACCTACTTGTTTCTAACCTTTACAAATGACATCCATTATGCATAAGAACATGTTACAAACTTCTCCAAGGACACACAAGCTTGATTCATGTGAAATGGTAATTGTGTCAGAAACATTTAATGCTTCACCAAATTTTGCAAAACTCCACTTACCAACCTTCTCCCACTTCAACAGCTATATTTATTGCTCAGAGGAGAAATCAATTGTGTCTCTGAACAGAAACAATCTAGAGAAATGATGAGAACTCAAGGCTACAAACTAAACTCTAACAGATATCAATTTCTCAGACAATATAAATGCTCAAACAATAATGATGACAACAACTAACGACCAAAGTGAAACATTACTAATAGTGTTGCATTCATTATTGTCATAAATTTTATTGTTGTTCTTCAGTGTTAATCTTTCAACTCTATTGAGAGAATATTTATTACATCATGAAATCAATTGTGAGTTACTCAAAGTTGAGAGACTTTGAGTGGGGACTTGGATTGCATCTTGTAAGGGGGAGTAAACTCTTAAAGTGTCAATTGAGTCTGTATTGAGGCACCAAGAGCCCATTGAAATCTTGTGAGAATAGTGGAACTCAGTGGATACTGAGAAGTGGATGTAGGTCGTGAGTTTTGACCGAACCAGTATACTTGTATATGCCTTAAGCTTTCAAAAAAAGTTATAACACCCAATTCACCCCCTCTTGGGTGTAAAGCTTGCCTCAACATTTGGTATCCGAGCTAGACTTTTCATTAAAGGCTTAATCACCTGAGAAGAGATCAATGACAAGCTTAGGTGAAAGTATTTTACCCAACAGAGCATTTATCACGAGACGACCAAGTTTTAATGGAGAACACTATGCTTTTTGAAAAGTAAAGTTCAGAGTGTTCATAATGGCAACGGAATTGAGAGTGACAACTATGTTCCTATAAAAATAGAAGGTGAAACCAGAGTGAAGAAGCCAGTAAGTTTGACGAGGAGGATAGAAGACTAGTCACCCTCAACAACAAAGTTATCCTTATGATTCAAAGTGCTCTTAGTTAGAAGGAGTATTTTCAAATTTGCAATCTTTCAACGGCTACATAAATGTATGATGCTTTAGAGATTGGTCATGAAGGAACCACATCTATTAAGGAAAACAGAATTAATACTCTCACCATAGAGTTTGATTTGATCAGAATGGAGTCCGGAGAAAGCATTGTTGAATTTGAATTAAGATATACTCATCTTATCAATCAGCTGGCTACATTAGGAAAACTTATGAACAAGGAGTTCAAGTAAGAAAGATTCTCAATATTCTCACCAGTGATTGAGAAGTGAATGCCGCTGCTATTGAAGAAGCTCGAGGGGAGTCCATGAGATAAGTAGCTACTCTCTTTGGTAGTTTGTTTGAATATGAAGGAAAACAAAAATTTAAGAAGGAAATTTCTGAGTTAACCGATAAAAGAAAGAATGGGCTTGCAATCAATGTGATAAAACAAGATGATCCAAATGAAGATGATGATATAGATGATGAAGAAATGGGGATGATTGTAAAAAGATTTAAGAAGTTCTATCGAAAGGCTCAGGATTCAGAAGATTCCAAAAAGGAGATTTAATCCAAAAGAAAGAAAATGATCAAATCATCTGCTGTGAATGCAAGAAGCCTGAACATATCAAAGCTGAATGTCTTGATCTTTCTAAAGAGAAAAAGAAGAAATCATATGTTAGCTCAATACGGGGAGATAGCTCATCAGATGAAGAAAGTGAAGCTAAGGAATAAGCAAATATCTGCCTTATAGCTCACAATGAATATTCATATTTCGATGAGGCAACTATTCTAGATGAACTTCAAATAGAATATAACGATTTACATTTTGAGTTTGTTAAAGTTGTGAAAGAGTTGGTTAGTTATAAGAAAAATGTTAAGGAATTTGAAAGTCAATCTCAATCTACTTGTTCTAATTGTCTTCAATTAGAAAAAAATAATGAGGACTTAACCAAAATTGTTGAAAAATTCACATGAGGAAGTGAAATGCTTAAAGTTATTTTGAAATCCCAAAAAGTCACTAGAGATATATCTGGAATAGGATAAATAGCTAGTGAGGATAAAGAGAAAGGGAAAAGGGAGAAAGAAGGAAAAACATATTTGAGTTATTTCCAGAAAAATGATTTTGTCTCAAACCCCTTTGCATTATGTAATTATTGCAATAGAAAAGGACATTACACTTCCTCATGTAATTTGAGGAAACATGGTTTGGTTAAAGGATATACATGGCTTTCTAAGGGATCTTATGCTCCCAAAGGAGAGATAACTAACATAAGAGGACCCAAAAAGTCTTGGGTACCTAAGAACTAATTTGTGATTTGCAGATTTGCCTAAGAGCATATAGACGAGACAAATAGTTCATTGATAATGGATGCTCAATGTATATGATAGGTGACAGAAATAAATTTGTCACACTTGAATCCAAAGATGGAGGCAAAGTAAGCTTTGGTGGAAATCAAAATGGAAAGATCTAAGAAGAAATCTGAAGGAGAAAAGAAGAGAAAAGAGCCTTCATCCAAAAGGAAGAAAGACCCTTCGGCCAAGAAACATAGGCCTAGGGTCCAAGAGAAGCAGCCTCTAGCTCATAAGAGTCCTATGGCAACAGTTTCTGGAGCTATCGAGACCCAGAACTCACCAATGAGACTAAGAGTTGGAGGAGTAGTAATTCAAGAACCTCCAATCACTCAATCTTGGTCTACCCCTAAGAAAAAACAAGTTGAGGGTAGAGGTAAAGCTATAACATCACCATCTTCATCTACTTCAGGTTCTTACAGTGAGATGGAGAGTGCACCCTCTTTATCTACTCTGCACAGACCTCAGAAGGAAAAAGTGGATAAACTTATAAGTGATGCTACCAAAATTTAATTAAGCACCGCAAGTGTACGTATCATAAAATAGTAAAATGGTAAATCAAGGTCGTCCCATAGAGACTCAATTAAACTAGTAATTAGGCACTAAAATTCTTATTTTCCTTTAAGTTGAGCAAAGCAGATAAAGATGAATTAAGAGAATTTTTAATAAAAAGAAAAATACTAAAGCTAA
>JBAGKO010198086.1:0-14262 GCA_037177275.1 Acacia concinna
CCCAACGTCCTCACTGGCACACCAACCGGAGGCCTGACTCTGATACAATTTGTAACATCCCAGAGCCCTCCCTCGTAGATATTGTCCCTGTTTGCAGCCGTAGCCAAGAGCAAGATTTTGTTTCCCTGGGTGCAGTCGTAGCCACCCAGAAATAGCGTCCATGAGGGGAAGGTATCCATACCTTTATAAGGCATGTTTCGTCCCCCTTCCCAATTGATAAGGAACTTCACAATGAGGACTTGATGACTACAATATGAGGATGATGATGGTTGCTTTGCATGTTTAGTATGTCCACATTTATTTATGATTGACTGTCTGTTACTACTGAGATTCGTTTGAATCTTACCCTTTCCATAAATATTTAATTTTACTTAGCTAGAGATGGAAGTTCTTAGGGTAAGGAAATAGTGACCCGATTTTGAAGGTCTGGACCCAATACGTAAGGAAGACTTTTGTTTTATACTTGGCTAGTTATATTTTGTTTTTGACATAGTTTAAATGTATATTCTTTGAAAATCTTGTGGGAAGCCATGTATTTACTCAAGTTTGTAAATCAATATATCAGTACTATTTTCCTTTATTTCTTGCTCATTATTAAAATGTGCTTGTGCTCCTCGACAAATGTGGAACCGGAAGAGAGGTTTGACATTTTTGGTATTAGAGCAAGCAGTTCTGACAATGAATATCTTACTGATATAGTCTTGGGTGTTAGGTATTCGGTACTTAGAAGTATCAGTACAACTCCTGGACTGGATAGAAGCTATGGAAAGCCTTTGGGGCATTTGAGGTAAAACCCAATTTAGAATTTCCCTAGTGACTAGTATACAGAGTATCCAGATGGTATCCAAATAAGGAAGAAGCTGCATTTTGGATACATAAGATAGATGCAGTCAGTAAGTGGGGCACATGGGAAAAGAATGAAGTCAGGGATGCGGTATGGGACGCATTCCCCAACATATGCTGCCACATATTCCACCTGGGGTATGAGGTAAGACCGGTATTACTTTAGGACCAGTACTCGATACCTGATCATTGGGGATGATTGGCATGATGTATTAGGAGCAAGACAATCCTGAGGAGCGAATATCTAGAGACGGGCAAGAGTTAGTGGCCATATTTTGAGACAGTACCATGCAGTTAAGTGTGCTTAACCCAGGGTAATTTTGGGATAGATGACCCCTTAGGAAGTCATGAGCCATGTGAATTATGTGATATAAAAGAGTAAAAACCTCCTATACAAGGGTCTATTAGTTGTATATTGTCATAAACCTCCCCTAAATTGCTAGAAATGTCTACTAGAGGCTATCCCTAAAGTACCGGTGTATTAGAATTTTGTGAAATGACAAAAATGTCCTTATGACTATATGGAATATACCTCCCTCTTGTTGTCCTTTAATGAAACATAAAGATAGTGATACCTAAAGGAAGAGGTGTTTGGTAGGGTCTAGAGGTCAGACCTAACCCGATGTAGCAAGAATTGGGCATGCTAATAACATAGCGGATGATAATACACGATCTTAAAGAATAGCTGCAGAAGTGCAATGGAAGCAAAACACAGATAGGGGAAAGGAAGTAGAAGTGAGGTGATCCTGGGAGAGGGTTTTTACAAGCTGACGTACCTGAATAGGGGCCTTTGAGTAAGCCTGTTTCTGAGACTTAGATGGGGTGGCTAGACCAAGAAACCATGGTCAATGTGATCCTTTGTGATCCACTATGAGATATGACACGACATGCGTCGATGGTGCGAACTGCACCAAACAGTGTGATCCTTTGTAGGCCACTGTAAGACATTGACACAGTCTTGGGAACCTTTGTCCACAAGATGTAGTTAGGATGGAATTGCATCCAATTCCTAGCCAGCTCTTGAGATAGTGGTTGAACATGTGATTGCCACTCTCGACTGTATGGTTTATGACATCATTCCATGGAACCACTACATATAGCTGGCTATCCAGCGCCACCACGTTTAGTCTCCTCTTAATATTTCTCTAATCATCTGCACATATTAACAACAAAAGTAATTAAATATTTATTGTATGCCAATGTATTTAGTTAAAATAATCAATTATCTAAAAATTTTACTTTACCTTGAACATCCATCTCAAATATAGTTTGTCTCAAAGATGATTGTTGAGAGCAATTATAGTCCCTCTCCTCCTCTTGGTCTAGAAAATCTTCCATCTCTAATACCAAAAATATTGTACAACAAATAGTCCTCCTCCTCGCTTAGTCCTTGACAATAATCTTAGGATCCGCTATTGTCACTTGCTATGGCACCTGTCGCGTCGACTGTTGGGTCTCTTGCACTGAAGGCACTATGGGTACCCTACTCCGAAGGCAAATGTGAAGTCCCCAATTGTGAAGACACTCATGGCGTCCCTTGCTGGGGTCGTTGCTCTTTCCTTAAACTACTACTACCCCACAAAGGTCGTCTAGAGGGTCTATCCTCCTCCACCGCCTTCCTCTTGCCCTTGTCTCGTCCATAAGACATAATACCTAAAAGAAGCAAATTACAACAATTAATATAATACAAAAAAATAGCAATCCATATAACAAAGGAAAATAAATAAAAGAACATATGTTATTTAAAACCTAAGTATAAACACATTATACATGTCAAAATGAGCTCATAAACTAATCAACAAATTATTTAACATATGGTAAAATAATAAATAATTTCAACTAAAAAATGAACGAAAATTAAATAATGTTATTAACGTCAACTGATTACCTCTTAAACAATTTGAGTAGAGCCTCAAATTTGATGTAAATTTTCCCAAAGTGCTCAGAGGAAGAAATTGCCAAAACTATAAATGAGGGGAATGGCGCGATGCTTGACATTTGTAACCATTTTTTAAAAACTGCTACAGTAACTACTAGTGATACAGATATATAGATATAAAACTAGTGATACTAATCTATCCAATTTTCAGATAATTAATTTTCAAGCTCCAATCTACTTTTTATTCTACGCTTCAATCCAGTATTTTAATAAGAAGCACGTCTGAATGTCGGATTGGAGAAGCCAATGAGTCATTGTTGAATCAATACCAATGGAGCTTGAGTCTAATGAAAGAGGATAATTCTTCATAATAATATGACAAACTTAAGTTTGAATTCCAGCTGTGAGATGGGCCCACATTTAGTGCCTTACTATGTCTCAAGATTGCTTTTAATATAAGGATATTTATGGTTAGCCAAAAAAAAGTTAAATAAATTGAATCATTTGGTAGGATTGATAAACTAAATAGATTAAAAGCGTAAGTTAGTTTTTCTTTAGAAAAATGTCAATTACATTCCTTTAGGTATGTTTGGAGGGAGGGGATGGAAGGGAAATAAAAATGAGTTCTTCCGTCATTTTATTTGAAATTTTGGAAGGGAGGAAAGCAAAAATATGCTTCTCTCTCCTTATTTTGGTTCCCTTCAATATAGAGTTTTTTACAGAAATCAAATACCTTAACTAATTTACACCCATCAATTTTATAATATTTATACGATTGCCCTCATTGGAAAAATGAAAATGAGACAATATATATTTGTTGCTATTCAGAATTTAGGGGGAAAGTTAAAAACTGATCAATTTTACTATTTTAATTTGTTAAATAATCTGAAAATTTAAAAAATAATTATATTTGTTGTAATATATTTGTCAACAAGTTCGAAAATAGCTCACATTGATAGGCTCTATCATATAATTGGTTATTATTTACCGCTGGTGTGCTGTGAATTTTTCAGTTTTCAGTTAAATAAAAAACTGAAAATAGAAAAAATATGTGGTTCAAATATAAAAGTTGCGTAATTTGAGTTTTGAAATTATATTATCATATCAAACAAAAGATAAAAATATAATGATATAAGTTTTCATATTCAAATTAACAAAATGTTGATAAGAGAGTGAATTTTCATAAATTATGTAATTTATATTTAGGTGAAACCTAATTTAAAAATTTATATAAATAAAAAAAATATAAACTGACATATAAGGGCAAAATGATAAATTAATTATTATCTCCTTTCAATCCCTCTTGAATCAAACAAATAATTATTAAAAACCCATTCCCCCTTTTTTTTTTCTCTCCAACTAAATTAAACAAAGTAATATCATATCCGATCCTTTCCTGTTATCTCCTCTCTTTTCAAGTTTCAACCCCTCCTTTCAAACCAACGGGACCTTACAACTGGAATCGCAAGGGTTACTACTAAATGGAAAAGAAACCTCTCCACTTCCCTCAACATCCGTTTCCCTCCGTTTCCCTATTCTCACCAGTAATGCAACTTTAAATTGTTGAAATCCATCATCCAATGCAAATATACTTACAATGTGAATAACAAAAATATGTATATAAATAAATTTAAACCATTAATATTTGATCTAAATATCTTATACGTTTATACTTTTATTAAAGGAGAATTATTCTTTTAGTTAGATTTTACCAAGTTATAACTCAGTCCCTAAATTTTGACTCGGTGCAACTTAGTCTTTATAGTTTTAACTCTATTGTACCTCAATCTCTAAACTTTGACTCAATATAACTCAGCCCCTATAGTTTTGACTATTTTATAATTTAATCCTTGATCTTTATTCTAGAATAGAATGACTAAATTATAAAATGGTAAAAACTATAAGGACCAAGTTAAAATTATAGGAATTGAGTTGCAATGAATCAAAGTGAAGAGGTTGAGTTACAATTTGGTCAAAATATAAGGACCAAAAGATTAATTTTTCCTTTATTAAAATATTTATATATATTATTTTTAATTTTTATAAGATATTAAATTTCACAGGTTTAAAGAATGATCTAACAATAAGAATAAAGAAGTGGATCACGAAAGTGAATGGTAAAGGAAGTGAAGAGGTTACTTTTTCTGTATAGTGGGACCCCTTATTTTGGATTTTTCAATTATAAAAGGAATTTAATTGAAACTTCCCAAAGAAAAACTAGCCTATGCTTTTTATGATTTTTGGTTAGCCACGTCAATATTTTTCTGTTCCTTTGATCTCTGAGGATTATATTGGCTACTTCTCACATCACCTAAATTTACAAAATGGAGGAAAAGTTACAGAATTATTTTTCAAATACTTCCTCCAGTTATTAATATAAGATATATTTATATAATTTAAATAGATTAAAAAAGTAGTTAGGTTAATCAATATGACATGTGTATTTTTTAAAATACAATAATCATCTTTTTTTTTATTCCCCTCCTTCTTATAATAATACATTAGAAAAATATTAATACATATAAAAACTATATCTTATATTTAGGGTCAATATTAATTTCTCAAATATATTTTATATTAAATACTAAAGGACTATCAGGAAGAAAAAAAGAAAAAGAAAGAAAAGGACCAGAAGGAGTATATTCTAAAGACCTTATTCTCCAAATTTTCTTACATGACATCCACGGTTTTATAAATTGAGAATGACCCAACGATTCCATCGGTTGGATCGATACCAGATTCACTGTCGACATTAGACAAGCAAAATTGTTCTCATGATTTAGATAACTGGACGAGTTTTAATTTGGACCTACCAATAAAAAAACTAAAAATTGTGATAGCAAAAAAAAAAAAAAAGACTAAAAATTGAAAAAATGTTAATTTCTTTTTTTAAAAAAAAAATCCTCACAAAGTTAAATAGATTTGCAGATTATTTATGGCCTATGACATTATTTGATTGGCAATTTCATGGGCTATTATGTTGATAAGTAAACTTATTATGAATTCATTTCTTATATATATATATATATATATATAATATGCACATAATTATTTTTTTATTAAATGGCTATTTAATTTTTTTTGGCCAGAAATAGTTATTTTGATTATTATATTATTAATTCCACTGCCAGCATTGCTAGTGGAACCGTGAATTGCGAGCCGTTTTGATTTAACTTTGCCCTAGATTTTTAAAACATTGATAACAACCATTCATATAGTGTGATGACTATTAAGCAATATATTGTAATAAATGCATACAACACTTGGACAATTAAGAACACGAGTCTTTAAGTATGTCTGGAATTATGTTAGGATGTTATGAAAACTAAGTTTTGTTAAATGTAATATTTGTTTATAACAGACGTACGATTTTTATTATTTTTACTAAAACTATGTTTTGACAGGACATTTGAAATAGGTTTTAAATCAAAATAAAAATATTTTATTACATATGATCCTTAATATAAGAGTCAGTTGATTTTCTTTTAGAGATTAATAAAATTAAAAAAATTAATTAATCATAGCATAAATTATGTATTATTAGATTATATATATATAAATATATATCCCGTTATAACGTATACAAACTAATTTTGAGAAAATAATAAATATAAATATTTTAATGTAACTTAGTTACTTTCTTTTCTTTGTTTAAATTTATTTACTTCCTCAATCTCTTAAAAAAATTCAACCAACTTTTATATTAACTATCAAAGAGATAATACACACATATATATCATTTTTAACTTGTAAGACTTATCAAATATGAGTGACTCTATTCATTAAAATGTTTCCTTAAAAATCAAAACAATCAATTGAGTAAACTTGTTTAGTTCAATTTAAGAATCTTCATTGTTGGCAAAAAAACAAGTTAACAATTTTAATCAAGTAATTCATTAATTTGTAAGTCAAGTGTGCTTTAATGAGTCATTTAATTTCATAGATTTTTTTTTTACCGGAATTTAATTCCACAGATTGAAATAAGATAATATGTCTAAAGCGTATGTGAAGTCTTTATTTATTTATGTATTTTTTATGCAACTGCGTACGTGACTTCATTCCTTGCAATGATTAAACATGCGCAACGGTTAAAGCTAAAGAAATAGAAAAATGAAAAGAAAAGAAAAAAAGCTTTGGTCCAAAAGAAGCTTTTATCATTTATTTTCCAAAAAAAAAAAAGCCAAATAAATACTAGCTTGAAATACCAATTATACTATTGCAAAAGTCACTTTTACGACATGATGATAATCACTTTTTAAATTTCTCGATCAGGTCTAGATATTGCCAAACTAAGGACTTGTTTGGTGAGGGCATTAAGAGGCCTTTTTGGAGCAGTCCATATAAAAAAAGCCACAAGCCACTTTATGTTGTTTGGTAAAAGCTAGTAAAAATAAGTTATTTATTGAAATAAGTGACTTATTGAAATAAGTTGAAAAAAGTGACTTATGAAAATAATAAGTCACATTTTTTTTATCCCCAATCTAAATATAAATAATGTATTATACTCTTGATAAGTTACTTTTTCTATCCCAATCTAAATACAAGTTACTTTTAATAATTCACTTTTATTTCTTAAGTCACTTCTTATAAATCAATTATGAAAATAAACCACTTATTTACCTCTCATCCAAACGAGCCCTAAAATAAAAAGTAGTTACACAACCTAAAAAAATACTTTTTAAACTGGTTTTAAGGTGAGGTCTAAAAATAGTTAAATACTAAACTTTTAGACCTTAGTTGGTTTATAAAAAAAGTATAACTTCTTAAAACAGTTGTTAACACATCAGGTCTAAAAAAAATCACCACATCATGTTTAAAAAATTATACATTTTAGATATCTTATATCTTACAGGCAGTCTAATTTTTTTCTTGTTTTTTTATCATGTACTTTATTTCTTCCTCTAACGCACCATTTAGATCTGCTAAAAAGAATTCATGTCTAAAATAATACAATTCAATCTATGAGGTGTCAACAACTCAATATAAGTTACAAATTAAATTTCAACAATTCAATAGTTTTCAATAACAATTCAGATACATCAAAATTATTATCTTTTACGATAATAATCTCAATTTGAATATATTTAATTTAAATTAAGATGCAGGCAAAAAAATTAAATCAAAGTGGATTTTTGTAAACCAATCAATTTTATTTTTTTAAATTAGTAATTTGATTAATCAATTTATTTATAATTCAGATATTGCATCATATTAAATAAATGTGTGTGTAATTCAAATAAATTATAGTTAAGTAAACTTAACTTCTATTACTTTTTGCATTGTGCGTTTTACCAGTCTTATCATTTTATATTGTTTTAATATATTTTTAGAAAAATTAAAGTGCAACTTTATCAATGAATTATTTTTCTATAGGCACCTAACATAATTATTTTTCATAAGAACATCCACATTAAAGCCCTTACTTTATTTTTGGCTAAATTATACAAAACCCCTTGGACTTTGATTTAGTTGCAGATAATTCCTTGACTTTTTAAAATTTAAATCTAACCCCTTGATCTTTTATTTTCTTTACTATAAGCACACTACTGTTAAATAACCATTATCATTTTAAAGGAAATTGACATGCAAATTAATGGATGACACATGGCATTCTACATAAATTGCTAATTGCAAATAACTCCTTAAACTTTGACTAGTTACAAATAACCCTTTAAACTTTGGTCAATCACAAATAACTTCCTTAACATTTCAAAATTTAAATTTAAATTACTCAAAAATTTGATTTATAATCTAAGAGTTAAAGTCTATTTTTTCTTTGAAAGTTGTCACATAATCTCAATTTTGCCTTAAATTTTTTTTTTAAACAAAGTCACCTTAGAAGTTTCCAAAAGGTAACAATTTGCCTTACCTATTGTCCATGCTAAGTTTGAAGATGATAATAAATGATAATAAAAATATTAAGATGATATAAGTAAAGACACGTAGTTTAATATTATAAACCAAAATTTTAAGGAGTTAATTTTAAATTTTGAAATGTCAATGGGGTTACTTGTAATTAATCAAATTTTAAAGGGTTATTTGTCACTGAACCAAAGTTCGGGGGTTATCTATAATTAACAATTTACATAGGATTTAATGTAGGATGCCATGTGTCATCTATTACTCTAACTTGCTAATTTTTGTTAAAAAGATATCGGTTAATTAATGACAAAGTGCTTATAAAAAAAAGGTTAGGGGGTTAGATTTAAACTTTTAAAAGTCAAAGGTTATTTGCAACTGTCCTAAAGTTCATGAGGGTTTTGTATAATTTAGCATGTGTTCTTCATAAGATCATTTACAAAAAAAATATAGACATTTACAAGATAAAAAATAGATTTAAAATAATTCAATGAGTTAAAAGAAATTTTACTGCATACCATTGGGTCAAAATAAAATTAAGTTTTGTAAGTGGAAAAATAAATATTAGTATTTACAAGATAAATATATGGATGGCCAAATTTTTTTTTAACTTCTTGAATTCTTTTAAATCTCTTATTTGCCTTGTAAATCTCTTTATTTATCTTCTAACTACTCATATTTATCTTTGTAAATACTCTAATGAAAAAAATAAAGTAAAGGATTAATGTAAATGATTTTATTCAAATGCCGATATTTGTCTTGTAAATATTTTTATGAAAAATATTGTTTTAGGTGCCCAAAGGGTAATAGTTTATTGTTAAAGTTGCACTTTAACTCTTCTAAAATATATTAAAATAATAGAGAGTGAGAAGACATGTTGGTCCACGTACAAAAAATAATAGAAGTTAACTTAGGTTAACAACGTTACTATATTTACTTTTAAATAAATTGTTTATATCTACTTTTACACTTAAAAATAATTAGTTGTGTTAGGTGTCCATAAGAAAATAGTTTGTAGTTAAATTTGCCATTTAACCTTCTCATAATCAAATCCCCACCATTCGATAATTAAACGGATGTTTAGATTTAATATTTTATAAAATTATTATTTTTGTATTTTATAAATTGAAATATATATATATATATATATTTGTTTGCAATAACAAATTGTGTAGATTAGATTTTAAGAGTTTAGAGTTATTTAATTATGTTTCTAGTAATACTTTTATAAAAGATTAAATAGGAACAATTTGTTTTTTAAATTTAATGGTGGATATGAGATATAAAAAGAAAATGAGAATGAGGAAAATTGGACAAATACAACTACACCCACCTTCAATTTTTAGTTATTCTCAATCCAAAAATTTGAAAGTTCCATTGCCTCAAAATAAGTCTGTTTTTCTATTTACTAAACAGGGATGCCCTCCTAGTTTACTTTGTTACAACTTTCATCGGTTTCTGATTTATGCATTGGTAGAAAATATTAGGAAAAATTAATCTGTATATAATTTTGTTTCATTGTAACTCAATCTTACACTTTGATTTAGTGCAATATAATTTATAAAGTATTGACCCCTTGACTCACTACAACTCAATTACTATGCTCCAATTCTAAATATAAAACAAAATTAACTTTCTTTTTTGTATGAAGAGATTAAAGAAGCTAAATAAATTACGTAATCATATTAAATGTTATGCATCATTATATTATATATTATTTTATAGGTTAAGCAAAATAGTTTAGAGAAAAAAATGATAAATATAAATATTTTAAAGCAATTTAATTATCTTTCTTAATATATCCAAAAAATCAACTTTACATATATTTAACATCAGGGGTACAATTTTAGTTATTTTATAATGGGAAAATTGCAACTAGGTTTCAATCAGCAAATTTAATTGCAGTCAGATACCACAAAATCACCAAATTGTAGTGAGCTCCCAAGGAACATAGATGCAATTAATTCTGAAAGTGAAAAGACAGATCTGCCTTCTATTATGTAAAACAAAACATTGTCTTCTAAACCTAAAAATTGAAAAATTATCATCAATCATTAAATAATTGTCACATTCTACAAAAAGAGATATACTTTTATTAAATATGTACGCTACAAAATCTTCAGAATTGATGCATTCAATTTTAATTGAAGAGAGCATATGTGCCTTTTCACCTTTAGAATTAATTGCACCTAAGTCCCTTGGGAGCTCATTGCAATTTGGTGATTCGTGGAACCTAGGTGTAATTAAATTTCCTAATTAGGACCTAGTTACAATTTTCCCTTTAATAATTTAGTCACCAACCTGTATTATAGGTATAATTTTACTTTCTAAAACATATATAGATAATAAATTATAAAATGGTTAAATTAAGGTTTAAGTTGCATGGGGTCAACGTATACGAACTATAGTTCAACTAATTCAAGACTATAATGATAAAAAAAATTAAAGTTTAATTTTCCCTAATAAATATGGTTGTGTGAGTCAGCTGGGTCTACCTTGCTAATAAGATAGGGAGCATATTGGGTTGGAAAGTGGTAGATGATCACGTCCTCTCACCCTCATGTCCTTCCAATCAAGATCGCGACATTCTTACTTCTCAATCAAACACTGCTTTATAATGATGTATATTACTCATATGTAGGTGTGTGTGTGTGTGTGAAACCTGTGGCTGTGGGGAGATAGTGTGAGGGAGAGAGTCATCAATATAGTATATAATAGCAAGAGAGAGAAAACTAGGATGAAGACAGGGGTGAACAAAAAATGGTAGAAGCTAAAGCAGCTGGTGCTCCAAATAGGGTCAAGCTTGACGGTGAGGGAGATGTTTCAGACACTTCATAAGGAAATTGTTTTTAACGGTGTGGCTGCTTCTTAAGCTGGATCTCGTGATCGAAAGTTAAAGGAGCCACTAGGGGGAGTCTACGGACTTAATTCAACTTTGAGAGAAACTATAGGACCTCCTATTCATTTTTTTCTAAAATAAAATCATTCAAATGCCATGTTATATAGTATCCTTTCATTGCAATAAATAAATATAAACTTCTTATTTTAATTCTAATAACGTGTATTAGCCTATCAGCGTAGGGGTGAGTGTTGCCACCCGTGCCCCTGAAGAAAAAAACCATTCCCAAATATTTTTTATTTTTCTTTTTATCATTAGATTCTACATAAAATTAGCAATATTTTAATATCTTATGAGAGTAAAATTGTGATGTATTCAATTTTTTTTTTTTGGTTTTTTCAAAGATTTGACACTCTCAATTGGCCTGTTCTTTGGTCGGGAAGTATTATTTCATTAGAACTAACCCAAGGAGAGATACAAGCCCAAAATAAAAAGGTTTGCACAAAGAAAGCTTAAATATTAACAATGTCCCTGAAAATAACCTAATTTTGAAATAGCTGAGATTGAGGTAGCTCCATAATCCCTGCACAATAATATGTGGGTAGAAAATTAAAATGTTGTCATTGTCAACAAATAAATTGTAACAAGTAGTTGTCTAAAAAACCATCCAAAAGGCTCTACCGCTCTTATAGGCAAGAAAGCAACTATATTAGTTATTAAAGAAATTGCATGAGAAGATCTCATAGAAGGAAAAACACCCACGGACACCAGTAAGAGAGATGAAGACATATAAGTCATTAACTGCACAACAAATCTCACAATTTCGACCATGACTTACGCTTCTGATTTGCTGCTGCCAACAACCTATAATAGTCTTTTAAAAGATGGAACAAATAATATATAATACTATAGTTATCAAATCCCAACCCATAAAACCAAAAAATGTAGCTACTAGATAAATTTTGGTGCCATTGAAACTCCCAACTCAATTTATATATTATAGCAAAGAAAATCAACACCGTCATAAGAAGGCCAAAGGAACATTAAAATAAATGGAAATTAACATAAAATACGGACATATCCACTTGGCTGAAGTCAAGGAGGAAGACACCACAAAAAATGTTTGCCCAATAATGAAAGAAGACCTCCCACCACCCAGAAGTTGAGAGGAGGGGGAGAGACAAAAGAGAGAACTCAAAACTTTTTCTAACAGGAATATAAATTTTAGTTTGTCACGTTATTAAAAACTAACTCTTTCCTTGAGGCACAACCCGCATTGGTTAAGTAGCACATATTTTATATCACCCAAATTTAGAGATCGAATTGAGTTGGACATTGAAACCAACTGTTTGAAAATAGGCTAGTTTTTGCTAGGCCTTCAAAAACCATAGGTTGGCTTCTTTATTCCAACAAGGAAAAAGATTAACATTACAAATATAATTAATTAAATATTAACTGTCTCCATATATGTATTTTTTTTTTGGTTTATTATTCAACGGATTGACTTCGTCTTACTTTGCATTACAATCAACTAGGTGGTTATCCAAATAGGTGATTATAGTGAATGTCATCCTCCACTAAATTTCCACAGTAAGTTATGGGCCTTCAAATGCATCTTGGGCCTTCTTATTGCACCATGAAGTCAAACAAGATGAATAAATGCTTCATATCCAAAAAAAATAAAAGGATGAGTATATTGTTTTTTTGCAGGTACATGAGTAAATTGTTTTTTCCTATCGTTCTACATCGCTTAAAGAATGGCAGAGGGCCATTCTTTGGGTAAATTTCCAGGGTCAACCTATCCAACGCTTCAAATAGATTATGTTGTTCTAAGGTGATTTTTTTGGCCTTTACCTTTGTATGTTTGAGAGATGGTGTTTGTCGGACTGTTCATTCATCTATGTGCTACCTTACTACGACTCATCGTTAAGTCTGGGCACTAAAAAAACAAATTTATATTTTTTTTTCAGCAATTATTAGAAAGGTTGGGGAACATCATCAAGTAGGATTTGACACATTTATTAATGGCTTCTGTAGACGTTATAACGGAGTTTCTTTTATTTTTTTTCTTCTTGATCTTATTAATTGCCTTAATTTTATTGTATAAAAAATTGGACTGGACTAACTTGTTCGGACCGGCCATATATCAAATCCAGTTTAGTAGATTTTTGAGGTATGAACCACATCAGTCAACCTAGAATGACCCGAACCGATTCGGGGTTGAACAGGTTCACCCATTTTTATAAAAAAATATATTTTCTTTAGAATTTCATATTAATAACTTTAAAATTTTGACCTTTTTACTGGTTGAACTCCGATTTAGTTATTCAGTTTGACTAACTAACCCTTAACTCAATATCTCAACTGGTTCAGTGACCGGTCCAATTTTTAGTACCTTGCTTAATTTTTTTTTTCACATTTGTTCCTTGTACTAATGCTTACATACCTGTATTAATATAATTTGGGTATTTTAATATATATATATATATATATATATATAAAGATGACCAAGTTGACCGTATGGTCCGTATCAAGGTAATGAAGACGGATGAGAGAGAAGATGGAGTCAGAGAAGATGGAGATGTCAGAGCGATTCGAAGAGACAATGCCACAAAGGGAAAACCTAAGGTGAGGAAGGAAGAACGGGTAAGGAGAGAAAGAATTGTTGCATGGTTGATGGTAGATGCAGAAACAAGGAGGCAAAGAATTGGAAGAAAACACAAACGTAATGTGGTTTTTTTTTTGTTTGCATAAATAAGACATGATAAATAATAGGGAAATTTACAATGAGTGCCTGCATAAATAAGACATGATAAATAAGAGGGAAATTTACAATGAGGTC
>JBAGKO010198188.1:0-14252 GCA_037177275.1 Acacia concinna
GTAACTTGTTCAAAAGTATGCTTACCAATTTTATTTTTTTATCAAAATTATCCTTAACAATTTAAAGTTTATATATAAAAAAAAGTTATCATTGCGCCTCCGAAATTATTAATCATCCTCTTTAAAATTATATTCTGATCCTTTTGAAGTCACCAAGATATTTTGAATTTAATATCTGAAAATATATTTTTAATATCTAAAACATAAGTTGTAATACTCCCTCCGTTTCTATTTGTAAAACCCAGTTGACTTTTTTTAGAGAATTCTAGAAAAATCTTAAGAAAATTAATTATATTACTTAATCATATCATATATCATATTTTATTACATTATATATTAGTTTATAAGTCAAAAAACATAATTTGAAGAAAAACGATAAATTTTAATGTCTTAAAGTAATGTAACTAAATTTATTGGGATTTTCCTAGGATCCTCTAAAAAAATCAATGGAGTCCTATAAATAGGAACGGAGGTAGTAATATTAGAAGTTTTGAACACTGGCTGAGCATCTTATTTGAGCATTGCTAGTCTTCCTTTGGTCATCTACAATCGGCTGTAGACATGCACTTATTTTAGGGTTCAAGCATTTACAACACCGGAGGCCACCATTCGTTCACTGGCTACTCCACCTCTAAACCCGCAATCTAAGCCATTCCTTCCTAGCAAGAATGTCCATCACTCACCTTCTCGTCGACATTCATCAGGTTTACTTGGAGGGCTCTCACTTTTCCTTAAGGGTCCGTTTGGGAAACTCCCAAACCTAGGTTTTGCGCAAGTCAAGACAAAACTTCTTTCACATACTTACCTTGGAATCCGTAAAAGCTATTTTAAAAAACTAATCTAAACATACCCAAGTTTCACAGTTCCTACAATTGTGGGTCCTTTGCTTTAGGAGTTTTTGAGTCGACTTACGTTCATTTTTTCTTATCTTTCTTTCCCATTCCCTTCAAGATGTAATTGTATTGAATTTCCAGGTTAACGCCCTAACTTCTTTATGTTTGGTCTTGTAAACCTTATATTGTACTTTGGTAACTTTTTTTTAAAGTACTACTAGTCATGAATTGATTCATATAAATTCTCATTAAAAATAGGTGTATTGGTGCTTGATCGAACATTCATTCACACAATTTTTTGTTGGATATATTTGTTTGAATATATTCTTACAAAATCAAATAATTTATGTCAATCTATGTAAGGGGGAAAAAGATTGGGTTAAGGGGCATTTTCATCTTGAAAGTTTTGACCTAGGGGTGATTTTGCCCTAGAATAGAGCAATTTTGACCCTGGCTGTCAGCTCCGTTAATTTTGACTGTTAGTTGACTAAATATGCTGAGTTGACAGTCCACATGTCATCCACGTCATTTTTTTAAGGTGTAGATCTACCCCAAAAAATACATATGTCATCATCTACTACATTTTTTTATAGTTAGATTTAAGACTTTCATGCATATTTGTAGCTTAATAAAATGAAGTGAATGACATGTGAATTGTCATCTCAGCATATTTGATCTACTAATAGCCAAAATTAATAGAGTTAACGACCAGGGGAAAAATTGCTCCCTTTTAAAAACTTCCGAGGCAAAATTGCCTATTAAAAAACTTTCATGGCAAAATCGCCCATGAGTGAAAACTTTCAGGGCAAAAATGCCTTTAACCCAAAAAGATTTTGATTTTGAATATGAAAGGCCAAAAATAAATTATACCAACGGTTGTTGACTTTAGGGACATGCATGAACTAGACCAAACTGTGTTTGACATCAACTCGAGATCTAGTTTATGAAAGGCCTCATGCTGGATATGGTAGCTTGTGGTCTAGTTTGGTCCAACACTAACCTAAGGTCAGGTTGGACTAAACAGGGTCAAGTGGATTGCTTGAACTAGTCCATGACCTAATTTTTTTCCTTTGATGGCATATTTTGAACATACTGAATACAATCAAGACTATGGAATACACACAAAGACTCATCAAATAAAGTTAACACGTCAAAAATTCATAAAAATCTCCAATAACAATAAAAAAATATGTTGGTAAAAAATATTTAAACTTGATAAACACAATTAATATCATAATATACCTGCAATCATACAAAAATCATCCTAAAATAATAAAACTCAATTGTACATCCTTTAAAAATACTGTAACAATATTAAATAAAAAAAATAAAACATAACATCTAAATTATAAAACATTAAAAAATTTTTGACTTCAACCAATCCATGCGGACTAGTTACCTAGTCTTGAACCTAGTCTAGCCTAACCAGTCAGTCATGTCCAAATTCAGTATGTTGCTTATTTGTATTGGATTGGACAGGACAAGACTGGACTAACTCTGGTTGGACCAAACCATACAAGACTACATGGTTTTTGCTCATCCCTAGTTGAATTTGTATAAACTCAATCTAGAGGGCTTGCTAACGAAAACTATAATTTCATAATAACATTTTTTTATATAACAATATAACTGGATTAAAGTTTAAGTATTGTTAACCCAATTGAAGGTAAATCTCCCAACTAGACATATTCTTTTTTTTTTTTGGTCATAAATGGGGGCCTAAGCCTGAAACATTAAATATTCACTATCCTGGGTGTTAACCACCCTAGTCTATCTCTAATAAAAATATCAGCAACCCTATCAGGAAGAGATCTCCATACTACTTTCTGTTGATGAATGGAAAGATTTAGTCTAGTAAGACAATTAGCATATTAGTTTCTTTTTCTCCACACGGTGCAGATTCACTTGCCATTCTCTGTTTAGCAACTAAGCTATTATCCTTTGCAGAGGGAACTGTGAGTGTACTTGTAAGTTGATATCATCTACTACTACCTTAGCATCACATTCGACCTCTATCTTTCTAAATCATATATTCCAGCACAACTAAAGCCTTTCATTATCCCCCATAGTTTAGCTGTATAAGTGTCACATAGGTCCATTGTCTAAAGAAGCCCTATAACTACTTTCTTTTATCACCTCTAATGACTCCTCCACATCTTGCCATTCTCTGGTGCTTCCCTACAATACAACATATGCCATCAGTGTTCAGTTTACACCAACCTATCATTGAAGGTGTCCAACTCACCATTATAGTAAATGTTTCCTTTTCCTGGAAAGCTTCCTTATCCCATCTAGTCTGATAATTCCTTAGGAGTTGTCGAATGGTGGCTGCTTTGTTCCATGGAGGCATAGATTCTTGATTGTGTAGGCTTTGATTCCTCTATTTCCATGTACACCATCAACATATTACAAATGTTTTAGGCTAGAACTCCTTGTCTTACTCATGTCCTTTCCATTATAGGTTCTTATTCCACAAGTTTCTCGAGTTGGCTTGGAAGAACCTACCTCTCAAATTTATTGGGATTAGATTCCTGTATACTATCTTTGCACACGGTTAATCCTTTAGCACATGTCCTTGTCCTCCTACCTATTTTTTGATATAGCTCTTGGTAACCAATCTGTAGTGGCTCACAATTCAAGTAAATACTCGAATTCTTTCAGGTACCCAAAGTTTCCATAGGTTTTTTTCCATTTGTGATCATTATTTCAAGTGTCTTATCAAAGCCATTCATACATCTTGTCTATGAAGAAGTTCCTATTTTGAGAGGGTTTCCACATGATATTTCCTTTATGCCATTCTTCATCTGGTGATACTTTTGCTAAGCTTGCCATGAAGATATCCCTGAGTTTAACCAGCTCCTTTAGAGTCTAGAATCATTCCTTGTTGCTGTTAGTTGTTCATGTTGCAAGTTCTTACTCTCATATTTGCCTAGCAGAACTTTCGCCCATATATCCTTATGCTATTTATATAACTGCTATAGAATTTTGAGGAGAAAAACATCATTCATAGTCTTTAGGTCTTTTATCCCCATACCTCCCTCCTCTTTCTTTTGGCACATCTTCTCCCAACTGAGGGCATGCCAACACCTTTTACTTGGTAAGTTACCCCATATAAAATTTTGCTAATCTCACTCTAGTTCCTTGATCACCCCTTAAAGTATACATTCATGTTGCATCAGGTACATCGTCATGGTACTTGTTATAGATTTAACAAGTGTTGCTCTTCTAGCTAAAAAGAGACTAGCAGCCTTCCATCCTCTAATTTATGTCTAAACTTTATGTATCAGATGTTGAAATTTGCATATTCTTTTCTTATAAAAGGTGATATAAGCTCCCAAGTAGCAGCCAAGCTCCTCCATCTTCATGAATATGCTTCTAGAACATATCTCTCTCGTCAAACGTGTATTGATGTTGGGGGAGAAATAAATATGGATATTGCTCATGCTTACTTTGTGGCTTGACATGTCTCCAAATACTTGCAAACATTCAAGAATAATATATATTTGGGTTAGTGAAGCCTCTATAAAAAGGATAAGGTTCTTAACAAACATCATATGGGATATCATTGGTCCTTTCTTGCTAGCTCTCATAACCTTCCATTTTTTCTCTCTCACTCTATCTAGGATAATGTGTATTAGTTTTTCTATGCCAAGCACAAATAGGTATAGAGATATAGGGTCTTTTTATCTCAAACCCTTAGTAGGCTTAATTTCTGGTAACTTCTCCTCATGCCATAATATTCTGGTGGATGTCACATCCACACATACCATTATTCTTGTAATCATCTTAGGGTTATATTCAATTTCAGTTAAGACATGCTTCATGAATTTCCAGTTTATATGATCATAAGCTTTTTCTAAGTCGATCTTTATTGCTATCATGCCTTTTGTTCCTCTGTTCTTCCTTATTGAGTGCACCATCTCATTTACAATTATCAGGTTGTCATGTATATTCCTTCTTGGTACAAAGCTAACTTGGAATGAAGATACAAGCTTAGTCATCATTACCTTCAATCTCTTTACAATAACTTTAGTCAAGCATTTGTATACCACATTACAAAGAGAAATTGGTCTCAACTAGCTAACTTTTTCAGGGTTGTCTACTTTGGGTATGAGGGTAACAAGTGTTTGATTGACCTCCTTTATGTATGATGGATTGAGACATAGTTTTGAATTGATTCACAAACATCATTCCCTACTTTCTCCCAATTTTTATGGAAGAAGATTGCTAGAAATCCATCCTCTCTTGGTGCCTTGAATCCTCCTATATTGGAGAGGGCTTGTCTAATTTCCTTAATATTGATGGTTTCATCTAATTTCTTCTTGTCATCCTGTTGAAGTTTATGCCATTTGTGTAAGGTATGCACCCAATTTCTTTTATCATTTTCTTTTGTGAATAGATCATTGTAGAAGGAATTAATTAAATCTCTTGTAAATCTCTCTTACATGCCATTCACTCATCAAATTATGGCAATTGGAACAACTAGTTATGACTTTAAGTTGGAAAAACAAGGATTTTAAAAATTTCTTTTCTTAGGTTACTATTCATTCTACCATTATTTTTGGCAAACATTGAAAAATCATAACTAATTCTATAAAAATTGAAATATAGTGGTTCCATGTTCATTGAGAAGCTCTTTCCCTCCTCTATGGAGGAAAAATAATCTCAACAAAATATTGCATGGAAACGGAAACATATTCCCTTATAAAGTTGCACTATTCATATGGTCACTTCTCTAATTTTTCTTATTTTTGGCTTAAATTTGGGAAGACATAACCTTTTCTACAAAACTCCAAATGAGATTATCTACCAATTCTCAACTCTTTTAGGCCAAAAATATTGCATAAAATGACCATAAAGTGCAACACTTGCCATATGTATCTGAAGCCTTTTCCTTTCACTTCCTATGCCATGAAATAACATAACTTGCGTCAATAGATTATCATAGCATGTTATTACATATTGTGGCATACATCTTATAGAACAATATCTCTATATTGCTATTACGAACTATCAAATTAACATAAGAAACATATAGCAAACTCATGCTTAGGCTTCTCCTTGCCTTTGCTTCTTACAGAGCCTTCACCTATATAGTAGAAAGGGCAAGATTTCTTAGAAAGCCTTAGTAACAAGAATCAATCACACAACCATAAGATTATGATGCAATGCATGTCATGCTACATGCTATGCTCTCTCTACTCATGCTTCTCTCTAGTAGGAGAACCGCTCAAGTACCTTTGTGGCACAAACACTATGCCATGTAGGGAGCATTCACATATTCTCTAACGACTCAACTTCAAAACATGGTCAAGGCACATATGTAAAGAGTCATTCATCTCATCTCATACAGGCAAGCTTTCTCAACGACAACATGACAATAAAACACATATCAACAAGTAAAGGAAAATAAGTTAAGGTTGGAGATTCTAGCTACCTCTTTTTCCTCGTGAAGTGTGAGGCTCTCCTTTAGCTACCTGTGCTTTTGTGTTGCTATTCTCATATGCCTAATCATATATAAATGTAGAGACATTTAATAACATGCCACAATCTCTTTACTTCTTAACTAAAACCCTTCCATTTTTCCTTTCTTTTAAATTTTGGGTTTTAGTTCTATCTTTCTAACAATTAGTCTTTTAGGCCAATCTTACACAATTTGGCCCATGGAATCTAAATATAAACTCCATTTAATCAAGCTCACATCCCTCCCCTATATACACCATGTATTTTTCCCAAAATTCCTATATGAAAACTTAGTATCAATTAATTCAATGAGTATTGTATTTTGGGAAAATTTCAGAAAGAATGTTGTGGAGGTATCCAAGTTGTGGTGATATTTTGGATGGAAAAATGATATTTAAAAAAATGAAAATTTTCAATCTAAAAGTAGACATTCCAAGCTTTGATTTGATATGTTATTTGTGAGATTTAGATATATATTTTAGGATATATGAATTTTTGAAATTTGCCCAGTGGAATTTGTCAGTTTCTGGAGCAGTATTCAAAAATGAGTTTCTTGGAACTTTTATGATTCCAATTGAGCAAAGAAATTATTTTTTCCTAAAACTAAACTCAATAAGATATATTTGAGCTTTATAATCACTTCAATTTAATGTCTATATAATTATATATGGATTTTTAAAGTTGGGTGAAAATTCTATCCAGGAAATCCGAAATTGTAAAAATGTAATGACAAAATTATAATTAGTGGCACAATCAAGGATAAAAAGGGAAGAAAAAAATATGATCTCAAGGGTAAGATGGGAAGGCCAAATTGGAGGGCCAAGATCTTTTCTTAAAAAGTAAAAAAGGAAAGGGATATTTATGAAATAAATGGATGAGAATTTAAGTTGATTACTTAATTCAATTAGGAACATGTGATTGTCATGAGTTAAAACAAATTGAAAGGAAATAAGCTGCCCATATTTTTGTCCATACTTGGCAAAAATAAGGGAAAGAGAGAGGGATTTGAAGGAGGAAGGTAAAGAGAAAGGAAAGAGAGGAGAAAAAATCCAAAGGAAACCAAGCAAGGAGAAAATCAAGAGGGAAAAAGGGTGGTTATTCAGTTTTGGGAAGTATAAGCCAAGAAAACTATAGGATTCATTCTTTGCTAGTAGACCGAAATGTTATTAAGTTTTGGGAAGTATAAGCCAAGAAAAATATAGGATTCATTCTTTTCTAGTAGACCGAAAGATTGGTCAAAGGAAGGACAAGCGGGCCGGAAATGTGTTCATGTAGTAGCACTTTCTTTCATACTTTATGTGAACTTATATATGCCTTGTCTGCCCTTTATGCACTACATGTGACATAGTGCCTGCGTGTACTCTGAATTACAATGTCATGATGACATAATACTATGATGGATTGTGGCATGAAATAGATACCACGATGGACTATGGTACAGAACAAGTAAGCATTTAGCGACAATTAGCCCTGACTACATGTGCTCATTCTGTTGTATGCCGAACAAGTAAGGGTTTTAACAGTAGTTTAGTACGGTTAACCTTGAATACTTGTGCACATTTCCATTGAATATAATTTTTCTGATAAAATAGAAGAATGTGATTGTTATTAATAGCTAATGTGGTGCATTGCATATTTATTTATCTCATCTTGCATGATAGAATGTTCTTACTACTGCAATTTTTTTGAATCTCACCCTTTCTAATGAAATATAATTCATTTAGGGAATGAAGCAATTACAAGGACAAAGATGTAGAGACCGAAAATTGATGGAACGGGGCCCGCACTAGCATTACCGTGGAACCACTACAGTAGGCAGCTAGATTTTATTTGTTTAAGATTGATACATACTGTGTAATACCCTGTGGAATAAATGTAATGCACCTAAACACTATTGATATCAGTACAACTTATTTTATGATATTTTCACACACTATTTGAAATGCGCTCTATTACTCTGATTAATGTTGAATTGAAAGAGGGGTTTGATACACTCCTTAGCCAAACACCCTCTTCTTGGGTTCCAAATGATTTTTCTCAATTCAATGCTTCTACATGTATTAAATCAACATATTTTCATATAAAATATTATTTGGAACACAATGGAATTATCGAATCAATGAAAATAAACTCCTAAACCTAGGAACCAAGGCTGGCCAAAACTTCTCTTTAATTCCACAAGATGGAATTTTCAACAATGTCAAGCATAAATACCAAATTCTAGCCAATTCCTATCCTTTAAACCATAAAACAACTCAATTCCCTTCTTCCCATGCCTAGGCCAAAATTTGGGCAGCATATAAGCCCCAAAAATAGCCACCAAACCATGTAAAAAGATAAGAGAATTGATGGAAATTTAGGCTAGAACTTACCTCGATTGAATGCTTGATCAGTGTTGCTTGATTGCCTTTCTTTTTCTCTTGCTTTTTGTTGCATTTTGAGTTGGCTAGAGTTTCCCCAAGGGTGCCTTTCATGTTTGGCCAAGAGGAGTAAGGGGGTATTTAAAGACTTTTTCAAGAGCTTAGGATAACATCATCAAGCTTGAAATTTCCATGTGTTCACACTTGCTTTTTCTCTTATTTTGCCACATGTCCCTTTTTCTAGAACAACTTGGACCCTTGTCTTTCCTTTAGAACATACTTGAGCTCTCTACTCTCTTCTCAAAATTTTGCCTCTACTAGGCTTTTCTACCTCTAGAATGTTCCTCGTATCGATTAAAATTCTATTGACAACCGAAAAATTAACTGCCCGGAGAAAAATTCTCAAACTTCTCAAATAATTTCCTTGATACTAAAGGATCATTCTCCTAAATTTTAGGAATTTTCTCATCCCATAACTCCCAAAATTAATTTTTCTTGAAATCGGCCATCTATTGACAAATTTTCAGTTACAACATTTTCTACCACTTTTCTCTACTTTCTTCTGGGCTTGGGATAATTTTATAAAATTCTATATTTCTCAAACTATTTTTTCCTAATCTCTTTCTAGAACTCTGAGGCTCCTATATATATGAAATAATTAATTTTTTAGCTAAAAACTCGATCTAGCAAAAAAATTTTAAAATATCTAAGAAATTATTTAAAAATTCCTTGGACTTCTAAAATCTCAATTTGAGCCTCCTACATAGTTTTGGACACTCTTTTATATTTTTAGGGATTTTATGGAAATTTTTTGGGCTTTTGAACTTGACTAAAACTCAAACTCTGAGTTTGCAATACTTTTTCTCTTTGCACACATGTCCCTGTACTGATTTTAGTCCAATTGTTGTGAAATTTTTCTCTTCTTTACCTTCTATGGCCATTTACCCACCTAAATCCCTTATCTAGGAAGCTAGAATTTTTAGTATGTTACATCTCCCACCTCTTCTTTCCCTTCAATCAATTTATTCAGCATATCTTTCAATGAATGTATTTTTCCTTTATTGCGCCGTATGACCATTTTGTCATAGTATTATTGTGTATTATGATCTCTATCCTATAACCATGTTGTACAGGCTTTCTAGAATCATAGTAGTTCTTCTTGGTCTAAGACTTGGTGTAGATCATCATTGAGTTGCAGTTCAAGCTTCTCAAGGAATGAGTTGGATTGAGTTTAGAGGGTTCTTTGAATTCCTTCAATTTTTCTATTGATTTTTCTTTTCCTTGTATTGATATGTTCAAACACCATATGGTTACATTCTTGAAGTTGTGTCCGTAGCTCATCTAATTGGTTTCATACATCTCTATGTCCTACCTGGTTACGATGGAACATTGACTTGAATTCTACATGCTTTAGCCATGCTGCCTCAAATCGAAAGGTTGATGATATGATCTTATCCTCAATCCATCTATCACAAAAGCATCACAAAAGATTCTTCTCTATCCTCTATTGCATAGGGCCCAATCTAATCTTTTATAAAGATGCCCCTCATACTGTGTGTTTGGCCCTCTCCAGGTAAATTTGGGGCCTATCTAGCCCATATCTATTAAGCCACATCTATCAATATTCTCACTAAAACGTGTGTATTTTCTTCAATTGGGAGACACTCCTCCACATTGCTCACCCTCATTTTTAATATAATTGAAATCCCCTACAAGCATCAAGGGGTGTCTAGAAAAACCTCTAAGCCTTCTAGAGCTATCCATAAGTCTTTCCTTTCTTGCTCTTTGGGCATTGTGTATATTGCTATAAATAGCCATGGAGCTTTTCCCAATCCAGAGATTTTACAATGTAGAAATTGTTTGTGCTTCAATTATTCTTAATTGTAAACTTCCATCATCCCACAGGATCCAAATTCCTCCTGACATACCTTATGCTTCCACATTTTCCTAGTTTTTAAAGCCTATTTTCCTAATAGCTTGTTTGGCCTTCTCTCTACTACATCTTGTCTTAATAAGGACAACCATGACTGGTTTATACTTCAGTAAAAGCAAGCCAGAAAGCATTTCTAGTCACCTCTCTCACATTCCAGACCATAATTATAATATTATTAAGAGAATATAAGTAGCTGGGAGACTACTAACCTCACACCATTAGCATGTCATAGTCGAGGTTGGCTTTATGTGTCGATCCCATCAACACGCCCACCTAGGCCTTGCTGAGTCTCTCATCCTCTCAGAGCCCCATAATCCTTCTGCCTTCATCTGGGTTGGGTAATTCATTCCCATTCACTTTAATAATGGCTGCAATTTAATTGTTTATATTTTTGTAAGCTAGCCCAATATGTGATATGCTAATAAGCTATCTGATAAATAAGTATTTTCATAAATTTTATCATGCCTTATTTAATTAATTTGGAGACTGTTTTAGACTAATTTGGATTTATTAGGGAATATTTAGATAACTAGTTAATTTTAAGAGATAATATAAATATGAATTAATTAGATATTATTGCGCTTAAATTGATAATATTTTAATTTCTTATTTTATGATAGATTAATATTTCCAATTATATGATAGATCACAATCTTATTTAATTATAGCAAGATAAGGAAAAGATTAGATCTAATGGTGCAGAATTAATGAAGATCTAATGGATAAATTTTATTGGGCTACTATCCTTATCCTTAACCAGCTCATTTGTTGCCTCCTTCATTACCACTTTTTGTTTCACTTCTTCTTTTTCTCCTTATTTACTCTTTCGGCCCACTTCTATATTCTCATTAATAAGCCTAGTACTATTCTCTTCATGGCCTACTTTTCTATCTTTCCTTTCCCTTTGTTGATCTATTGCCATTTTTTCCAGCTTCAAGTTTGCTCTTTTGTCCTTATGCTCCTCTCCTATCCTTTTGTCTGATTAGTGTTTTGTCTTTTTCCATCTTTTCCTCTTGCTCTACTATCTTCACCTCTACTTTTTCCTTTCTCTTTAGATTTCTTTGATTTTTTTTTTGTTTTGCCATCCAATTTCTTTTTGACCTTATGAATCTTGCTCCTCTTGTCACCTTTCATCCTCTCGATGTTCAAGATATTTCGTAGAGGGATCCTACTTTGAATCTCAACTTCTCTAGTCCCCCCTCTCTTCCTCTGAACCAAGCATTGCAAAATGTAATATTCCTACAAAGTTTCTACTCCTTTTGGCTCTATACATTGACCTTCCCCTATCTTGCTTGCTTTTGCAATAGCCTTTCTCCTTCATCTTGGTTCTTAGACTAACATCCATTCTCTGTATGCTGCCTTTGGAGGTTGCTTTTTCAGTGAAGCAGAACCCTCCTCTCCCATTGTTGCATTCAACGTTTGGTTAGGGTTTGGCCTTGATCTTATTGATTTCATAGGGCAGTGTTCTTGTCTATGGTTGTATATTCCTCAACAAAAGCAAATAAGCCAAAGACCCTTATACTCTATTTTTAGTTCATTCCCATCTATAATATATGAGGGCAGAAAGGGATCATTCATGTCTACCTCTACACACATTCTTGTGTATGTGGTTATAGGTCTTGTAAGTGTCATTTAATCAACATTGATGGTTGTACCTATCTTGTTTCCCAAGTGGTAGAATAATTTTCAATCATAGTAGTTCCCTAGGAGTCCTGGTAATCTAACCCATATGGCCACCCATTTGATCAACTTACTCCAGGGATTAAAGTTGTGTTTCCACATTTGAACTATAATGTAGTGGTCTTGAATAAGCCACGGACCTCCTTTAAGTGCCAAGAAATAGTCATCTTTGTCCTTAAAGGAAGCTATCATGTATGCATTCCCAATAATAGAGAGATCTACTGTGCCTGATTTCCCCTACATGACTTGCAGTTCCACTTTCCTTCTAAACGTTTGTGTTCTTCCTCTGAAAATTATATATGCACACCTTTCTATGTGTTTGTTACTTTAACTCCTTCAAGTTCCTCTGTGTTGGAGAGGATTAGGTTGCCATCCCACATAGGCTCTTATTGTTTCTTCTTATTGTCCATTCTACTTTCTTGCATTAGTTTAAGGGCCTTTCTATAGGTGACAACTTCTATTTTCTTGTGAGCAATCTCTTCCGTTGTTAGTTGCATCTATTGCTTCATTCTTGGTTCCATTGTGGCCTTTCTAGTGAAGGATCCCAAGGTACGCAAAACTTTATCCTTTGGGTCCTTTCCAACCTTCTCTATTTCCTTTCTAGTCATACCCAGGGATGGGAACTCAAAGCTCCTCATTCGCTCTAGTCTATAAGTGCTTGGGCTTGACCCACTGTCACTGTCCTCATCTATCTCATTGTCTGAAGAATGATTAAGAGGATGCATTTGGTAAGTTGGATTGATAGTAGTTATGGAATTTCTAACACACACTTGGAGTTTTTCTTTCTACCTTCTCTCTCTACAGTCATGCATATGACGTCAACTACACATATTCTACATTCACACAAAATTTATAAAAGTACTTGTCATTATTTACATTACTAAATCACCAAAATGACTTGAGGTTTTTGCATAAGGTTGGAAGCCAAAACTGATAGGAATCCCAATGGTAATCTTATAGATTTTTCTATATATCCTTTTATTATATCCTTTATTTAATTTTTATAGATGACATCTTATTATCAAACAGAAACAAAAATACTATTTCTAACTCGGTTCCACATGAACCAAGTCAGTGTCAAGCCTATCTACCGAGTAGAATTCAAGCTCCATATTGAGTGCTCTTTTCTCAAGGTTATCTGCAACTATGTTTAGGTTCTTTGGGATGTGACAAATCTCTACCTGCCAACTACACTCAACTAAGCTTTGAATCTCCAACACCAAGTTTCGTTGCATATGTAACTCGGTACATCCTTTTCAACATAGTCTCTAGGCGTCAAGATAGTCTGTAAGTAGAACCACTTTTCTTATACCCATGTCCCAAGTTTGCTTTAAACTAGTTAAGCAGCCCCATAACTCATCACTTAAAGACCCTTCTTGCTAAATTCTCATCAAGAATCCCCTATAGAAGTTACCTTGTGGATCCCATATGCCTGATCCACAAGCTGTTGAGCAGAGAAGTTCCGAGAATGCACCATCCTCAGAAAGTTTATAATAACCTGAGGGGATTGTTGCTGAGTGAGACTCAGGCATTGCACGACTCCCTTGCAAGTTCACATTATGACACCACTTATTGTTTCTTTACATGGAATCAGTTATGGTGGCTACAAGGATCTTCAAAGAGCTAAGATCTGCATTAAGCCCTTCAAAAATATTTTCATTTCTAAATTTCCATAGCAACCAACATGACATGGCAAAAAATTCTGCCCATTTAGTATCCTACATAGAACCAACTGATTTAGACAAATTTAAAGTATACCATTCCCATAAATATGTATTAAAGAACTTTACTATGTACTGGCCATGAATTATGTTCTTCCAGAAACTTTTAGTTCTTGGACAATCCCTTAAAACATGTAATAAGTGTTCCATACTCTCTCCACATACTATACAAGTAGCATCTTTTGCCATTCCACGTTGTACTCTTAATGCATTTGTTAATAACCTGTTATGCAATATGGCCCATAAACATGTCTTACATCGT